>KK112313.1:204577-222801 GCA_000611955.2 Stegodyphus mimosarum
TCAAGAATTTTACCAAAACAGATGGATATGAATTAGAAGACATTGTTAATATTGATGAAACCACTCTTTTCCTTAAATGTATGCCTGCAAAAACCCTAGCCTTAAATGGTGGCTAGTTCCATTGTGATAAGCAAAGTAAAGAACGTCTCACTGCTTTATTTTGGGCAAATACTGATGCTACAAAAAAAGATGGCTTCTTTGGATATAGGAATCACAAAAAGGTTCTCTGGCATTAGAATATAAAACAAATAAGAAAGCATGGACATTTTTACAGAATAACTCAAGAAAATAGACAAAACTGTAAAATTTTACTTTCTATGAATCAGTGTACTACCTATCTTAAAACAACAGATTTCTTGCAAAATGTGAAAGTTCTTTTCTTCCCGGCAAATAGCACTAGTATGGTACAACCTTTAGATCTGGGTGTCATAAAGAAATTGAAATTGAATTGTCATAAAGGCAAAGGCTAATTCAAAGAGTGCTTCAAAATATAACTACAGGAAATACACAGTAAAAAAAATTTTAAAAGACTTTAAATTACTTTCAAAGCGACATTTTTTTAAATATCATGTTCTTCACATTTAAACTGTGAAATTCAGTTCATGAGCAATATCGCAAAATAATTTTAAAATGAGCATATCTTTGGAATTCCCGATACACAGCCTCACATTCTGGAGACGAAAATGCTTTTTCTGTACAATGCTGCCATTGCTCGCTTTGAAATCCTTGAGTTCGTTAATCAAAAATTCGTTAAATTTTTACAAAATATGAAACTGATAATAAAACAAATTCCGAATTTCAAATTTGGGCTTCTAGATGCCCATATTCATAGTAGTATCACGTCATTCAAAATTGGATGGCTCTATGTACCGCCATTTTATCAGAATGCGAGAAACATACATACATTTACGCAGATTCTTCATTATTTAATTTCTTCAAATATAATACAGGGCGATTATATTTTGTGGCAACAATCTGAAAAGTGAAACGGGAATTCAGAGTGAACTGATGCAAAATCTCAAAACGAAAATAATAATCCTTCAGGGACAAAGCCCCTTTGGACTAAAAAAAAAAAAAAATACATAGAACCTGCAATATCACTGTTTTCAGTAAAATACATTTAAAGATTTGATAATTTAGTGGCAACAATCTGAAAAGTGAAACAAACAACACTTGTAGTGGATCAATGCAAAATGCCAAAACAAAATTAATACTCCTTCTGAGCAAATTGCCCCTTTGGACTAAAAATTAATATTCTTGAGGTTATGAATATGATTTCACTTGCTTGGACTCAAACAATTAAAAATATCTTTATTTAAAGAGGGATTTTTCAATCCCAAGTGAAAGTGTCGATGATGAAAATGACAATGAAACTGATTATGGATGAAGAAAACTGGAAACTACAGTATCAGATATTACAATCGAGGAATATGTAAACTGTGGTGCCAAAGTACATGTACTTATGTACATGCCAAAGTAACTGAATTATGTACAGTTGAAGAACTTTTTGAAAGCTTTTTACCAGATAACAATTTAAGCAATGGGGATGAAGACGAAAACGAAGAAATAATTTCACCTTCTTTTCAAAATGCTATCTACTACATTGACATCCTCAAAAATTCCTTTGTGTGTAATAAACATAAGCGAAAAAGCATTTGAAGAACTGAATATGATTCACAGCACTTTGCTTAAGATTCAGAATCAAAAGACAGTTCAAATGACAATTTTAGACTTTTTCTTTAAAAAAAGTTAAAATTTGCTTTAAAATGTTCTTTGAAGTAAAGGTATGTCTTTTTTAATCGATTTTACATAGCTACATACAGAAATTTGCATTCATATGAGTTTAAAATTATTAAATTTCTATTCATATTTAAAAAAATTAATTATAAAAAATTATTTAAAATATTACTTAATTATTAAAATATTAGTATTAATTAAATATTTATTTAAAATATTAATTTAAAATTTGTTTGAACATGTTGATATTTTAAACAAATTGGAAGTAGGATAATAAAATTGTGTAATATCAGTAATAGTAGGTTGGTAGAATCAAACTATGCAGCCAATATATATATATATTTCACATCATAATGTCAAGTTTTGTTTCTACATCTCTCTCATTTATATGTTGTTTATGAATGGTCCCTTAAAAGACGTATAAATGGTGCTCCTCTGTAACTTTAAAAAATAAGTAACTTTACATAATATGCTGTTATCACTGGTAGTCAACTCATATGCTAACAATCAGCCCATTGCAGTCATATCCATAAAGGTTAGCCCATATGTTATGGGTATGTGACAGAAAAGTAAATTTAGATAATGCACAAATTTCTCCATTAATGGGCACTCCACTTAAGAGGATATTACAAGGTACCCATCAATGCAGAGCTCCCGAAGCAGAATTTCTTCAACTTTTCTCAAGTGGAGACCATTTTTATAAATTAAAATGTCCTAAAAACTATCTCACTCTTGTTCCCTTTGAAAGTAATTTTTTAACAAATGTTACTACTAGTATACTTACAGTGGCTCCCAAAAGTGTTCATAAACTTATGATTTTCATTGAAATAGGGCTCTATCCATTAATTAAAAGTAAACTTTCTGAACGAGATTTTAATAACACGATCTATAATCTATTTGTCACAAAATTACATGAAATATTTTTAAAAAATGGCAAAACTTTTTTTAAGAAATTAATAATCAAAAAATGACAATGACATTACCGTTTGCCACTTTTTTTAATTTTTGCATTGTGGTGGCATTTAAAAAATTGTTTGCTTTAATTCTTTATTGTTTACTTCATAATATTCTATTTATTATTGAAAAATGGGTCGCAGTCGTAGAGAAATTACAAACAACATTCGAACACTGATAATTTTTCACCATAGTAGTGGTAAATCAATTCGAAATGTCACTAAATTAGCTAATTTATCCCATTCTACGATGCAATATGTGATAAAATGCTTTAAAGAAGAAAATTGGATTGAAAACAAGGTTTAAGAAAAGGCCGACCGAGAAAGTTAACTAAACATCATGAGAGATTTATTATTAGAAAATTTGTAAAAAGCCCACGTTTGAGTGTTGTAAAAGTTTCTGCAGTATTTAATGCAAAGTTTTCTTCTTCAATTTCACCTGCAACTATTTGACGAGTTCTCAGAAAAGCTGGATTACATGGCCATTCTGCCTGTAAAAAAAATTTTTTTAGTGAGAAAAACAGAAAGCTTAAGACTTTCATTCGCAAAATCAATGATAAATACACCTGAAACGTACTGAATTAATGTCCTATTTGCTGACAAAAGCAAATTTAACATTTTTGGTTCCGATGGTTGAATAACTGTATGGAGAAGAAAAATGAGGAACTTCATTCTCAGAACTTAGTTGGAACAGTTAAGCATGGTGGTGGAGGTGTTCTTGTGTGGGGGGTATATGGCAGCATCAGGACTAGGTAATTTGGTATTTATTGATGGCATAATGAATCATTCTCCTTATTTAAATATTTCAAGAGACAATTTAAAATTATCAGTCCAAAATTTGGGTATTGGAAACAACTTTATTTTTAATCATGATAACGATCCCAAGCATGCGGCTCTGAAGGTTCGCCTGTGGTGTCTCTATAATTGTCCACAGGTTTTGAAAACGCCACCTCAGTCGCCAGATTTAAACCCCATAGAACACTTTTGGAAAGAACTGGAGGTTAAAGTACGAAAACACGACATCAAAACGAAAAGCGAACTCGAAACAGTCATGATGGAAGAATGGACGAACATTGATACAGAAATTATAAAAAAAAACAAGTAAAATCTATTTGGAGACATTTAAAAGCTGTTATGGATGCTAAAAAATATCCTACTAAACATTAATTTAACGAAAAATGAAAATATTTACTAATATGTCAAGATTTTTTTGAAGTGTACGAAAACTTTAGTGAGATAAAATGTTAGTCATATTTTTATTATTAATTTCTTAAAAATAAAATTTTGCTATATTTTAAAAATATTTCATGCAATTTTTTTACAAATAGATTACAGATCTTATTATTAAAATCTTATTCAGAAAGTTTACTTTTAATTAATGGATAGAGCCCTATTTCAATGAAAATCATAAGTGTAATACTTTTGGGAGCCACTGTATATTTTTTTTAATATAATTAATCACAATTCATTTCATTTTATATTGGTATTAAATGATTAAGTTAATAAAAGAAATTTTATGTTTGTTTTTAATAATCAAAGCTACTAGAATTAGAAGAATAATCTCATAGTCTATATTTTGTGGTACCCCTTGGATTATTGAAAAGTTAATGTTTCATTTATGGTAGCCTGAGTATTTTACGGTGCATGTTTCGGAAACCCTATCATTACGTGACTGGTTGTAATGTGTGATGGCCCTGATTTTGATTGTTGGAAGAACATTTCTCAGAGCTTATTTCTGTGTTGGATGTCGGTTAGGAAGTACATAGCTTATTTTGTGCTTTACACTGTAAAATGACTGCAGCTGGTAAACTGGGTGTTTGGTGGTATAGAATGAGGGAGCAGAAGGTGTTTTTTTAAGTGGTTAAGGACAGAAGAAAAGCAACTCCACTGGATGTAATTCAACAGAATATCTCCCCAGAAACAACAATCATATCCGATTGCTGGAAGTCATATGATTGCTTTTCTGATAATTGCTTTGTTCACCTCTCAGTAAATAATGCAGTGACATTTAAGCTCATACCGGAGCTCATATCGATACTATCGAAGTTTTTTTTTTCTTTTTTTCCATTGGCAGGCACTTGCTTATAACGGCATTGGCCACTACTAAGACCAGAGGTGGTGGCCATTTTATTGTGAAGGCACCTAATAGGTGACCACCACTACCTCCTATGAAGGGACAAACAATTTTACATCCCTGCCTTCTCCAGAATTCGAACCCGGGCCCTTCGGTTTTCACAATCAAGCTGGGCAGCGATACTATCGAAGATATGCCAGGTATAATATAAAAAGGAAATTTCAAAAGAAATGCCACTGACAGTCCAGCACTACAGAAGATATTTTTAATTTTTACTTTTGTGAATTTATGTGGCAACGGCAGTATGCAGATTCTAGTTGAGATAATTTTAAACAGTTTTTGGATGCTGTTAAGGAATTCTGTGTGCCAAAAACCAAAAATGCAGAAATTTCTAAAGTTGATACAGTAGAAGTCCAGAAATCCACAATGCTTGGGACCAGAGGTTGTGCGGATTTTAGGATTTTGCGGATTTCAGGACAGAAAAGCCAAATCATAATATTAGACTAAAAGTGCAAAATAAGTAAGGCATATTAGGTACATTTACTTAAATTATTATGTACAATAATATGCATTATTACATTATTTTATTATATGCATTAAATTTTATATATACACATTCATTTATATTAGTGATTACAGGAATATTTAAAGCATTAAGGACATATAGAACAGAGACGTGTAAAAAAAAGGGATACTAATAAAGCATAATTTTGTTTTTACTTCTTTCAAACATTTTTCTGATAGAGGTTTATTTTAAAACTTTAGGTCCTCCAGAGTAAACTTTTTTTTGTAAATTTTACAGGGTCATAATCTCATGGTCTGTGACACAGCTCTGTTGTTCTAAATATTTTAGGTATTTTTCATCATGTTTCAAACCCTTATTAAAAGATATTTTCTCACTCGTATCAAATTCATTATCTGTGTCGGTGTCAGAATCGTTTTCTTGCTGTGGCGAGTTCAAAGTAGAACCAATGATTCCATCATCGGTTATCTGAAATGCCAGTGTTGGCTGATCTGAACACATCATTCATACTAAAAACCTCTTCTGGGCTAAGATTTTTTTCCTGCCACTAACACAGAATCATTATTATTTGGTAATTATGGCGTCATTATTGGATAAATATTTTTTCTTCGGTATTTCATTCTCCATTCTGCGGTTTCTGGAACCTATAAATTCAATGTTTATATTTTGAGAGGCAATGCGGATTTCAGGTCGGCAAATTTTTGGTACTTGACTGTATTTCTTTTTTGTACTGTGCTGATTAGATAACAAGTATTTCCGTTTTTATGTTATTTCCTTGTTTTATTTTTATTTAAAATGCAATTTATTGAAATTGTAATTTTTTTATGCTTTAATTATGTTTTATTGCATTATGTTTTGGTTGCCATTTTATTTAAGAGGGCATTGCACATAAACAGGAATGGTGAAAAAAAAAATCGCCAATTTTTGACAGGGGGGGGGCCTTAAATTTTCCTAAATTAGCTTTATCTCATTAACTAAAAATTAAATGTTGGTATTCAGATTAATGAGGTGGATGAGCCTGCCAATTCTGGCACAGTTGTTCATTGACTGGAAGTTGCACCGATGTGCCAGATGCATTGGTCACTAAATTTAGCAATATTTTGTCTGACATGGGAACCATGTGATTTTGGAGAGTTTTTTTTTTTTTTTTTTTCACAGCAACCCATTTAATATAATAAACCAGTTTAGGCAAAAACTGATTTAATAAAACAGTTTATGCATTTCTGTATCTGATTTTTTTTTATTCAGTTGCATCTCTTTTGGATTTTATTTGCTGGATCGTATGTAGATATTATTTGGATGTACTTGTGCCATTCTGATTGTTTGTTTATTGCCTTATTTACTATGGCTGGAATGTCAGTGAAGGATGTTGTTCAGAGATATCAACAACATATTTTGGATGACATTAGGTTTAAATTTTCTACAGATAGGTATGCTGCTAGTGATATTAATGATACTTCCGTGCATTTTTTTTACATACAGATAGAATTTTCTTTTCTCTCCAGCTTTTGTAAGATTTCCAATTTTTGAAATTAGGCTTAAGATGTGAGGAACTGTGACAGTTAACTTCTCTTTTAAGAAAAAAGTTAAGAAAATGTAATTCTACCATCATATATAAATGGTAGGATTAAAACCTTACTTAACACATCTCTTGCTCATTTTTTCAGCATATTTCTGCATTTCATAATAATACAATATATAAAGTATCTCTTAATATATTAACTTAGAGTTGTATAAAAAGCTATCTCTTCCTTATATACTTAAAAAAAATTTCACAGGAATATAAATAGTCTGTAACTATAAAAAATGTGTAATTGTTACAAACATATTTTGTAATAAAAAAAGCTGTCAATATATATATATATATATTCAAAAGTCAGAAGAAATTTCTAAAAGGACTATGAGAACAAAGTTTAAAAACTAAGACAAAATGCGCAAAAGCTGCAGGTTTGTAAATCGTGAAAAGATATTTTGAAAGATAACGATGTAGTTTAATACGCTGGTTTACAGTAAATTTGCTTGTTAAGGTACTAATCATTTAGAATCTCGAAAAACGTCGCACCCTAAGGTAGTACAAGTAAACATTGAGCAAAATGGAAAACATTGAAAGAAAAATAAAAATGTAAAATATTTTAGGTGATATTGATCTCTCAAGTTCAACGCTTCAAACAGAACTTATGAAGGGAAAAGTGATTTGAAGCCTTGTACCTAGCTGATCAATGAGTTTCGAAAGTAGGTTTCGTTCCCCTGAGACATCCGAGATAATGCACGAAATATTTGAAATATTTTCTCAATTTGGAGTTCTCTTCCCTATTCACATTTGCAGTTCTCAAAAGGAATATAAATGCTTATAAACACGGCAATGTAAAAATCAAAAAAGCAAAATTCAAAATGATATATATAAAAAAATGCAAACTAATGTTAAAAGGGAAATGAAGATATACAACAACGCTACCAATAAAAGGTAAAAGTAGATATACAATCATTTACAAGAAGTTATTTAAATTCATACAAACCTTCAGGTAAGGTCGATATATAAAACCTAAAAAAAGGGCGGTTCTAATGTGTGAAAGATTAGCTTTAATTAAACCAATGTAAAATATAACTCTGTTAGGAGATAAACTGAGAAAAATATTCTTTTGAAATCAAATCGATTCAATTAACTGGAGTCGGTATGGAGAAAATCCATTCAATTGGAGAAACATAGATACATAGTGGCATACATGCTTCTTTGAAAAGCAGTAGCATACAACAGTGGCATAGATGCTTCTTTAAAAAACAGATGTAGAGTTCAAAGTCTTAAGTAAAACTTCGATGATTAACTAAATCAATTCAAGAAGCAACCTGCAAGAAAAAGTATAAAAGAAATTCTGATAGAGCAAAAGGTCAGAGATGTTCCAAAAAACATGAGCTGATGTAGAATGCAAAAAAAAAAGGCTTTAAAAACAGAAACTATTAAAATCTTCAAAGTTATAAATTTGAAACAAAATCTATGACGTAAAACAATAAAAATGGAAGAAAATAAAAACCTCAACGCCAAAACTCCCAAGATTAAACTAAATCCATTTAAAGAGTAAACTTCTAGAAAAAGTGAAAAAGGCTCGCAGGTACAGAAAATGCCTAGCAAAAATAGATATTAGCTAGTCTAACTTCAATGTTTCTAATTCACATCAATTCAAAAATGGCCATGATTCTAAAGCAATTAAAAAATGAAAGAATGAAGCAAACTTACCCTCGTCGAAGTCAGAAAGAAAATGGCAGAGATATGTTATGAGAAACTTCTCTTTGCTGGGGAGGTGATTTCATAAGTGTAAGGGGAAAACTTTGAAGGTCATAAACAAAGTGCATTCTTTAGTGGAAGGGAGGGAGTGAAGTGTGGGGGTGGTCGGAGAAGAAGGCAATGGCATGACCCATGTTTTTTTGCTGTAAAGTGTTAAAGAACTTTATCCAAGATGGCTATGCTTCAAAGTTGGAGAAGTGATTCTGAACTGGCAAAAAAGTTTTGAAACAGAAAAAGCGGTTAAATAAAGTCGAAAATTTTCACACAAACGAGCTATATTTGTGTCTGAAGAATAAGAAATTGACTCCTTTTTTTGTGCACACCAATGACTCCCTTGTACGGCCTAGTAAATTCTATACATTTTTTGCGGCATTTCATTTAAACTTACTTCCTCAAATTTAATTACAGATATACTTCTCATTCACTTAATTCAGTTCTCTCTTTGCAACAAAGCAAAAATACATAAAAACTTGAAACATCTTCATTCAAAATTGCAAAATACAAAAAAAAAAAAAAAAAAAAAAAACAAAAAAAATAAAAAAATATTAAAAAAAAATTACAAAAAAAAAAAAAAAAAAAAAAAAAAAAAACACCAAATATAAATAAAACAGTTAAAAAACAATTTTTACAATTAAAATTAAGAGCTTCTATGCAAAAATAAGGAATATGGCCAGCGGGCAAGAAGGCAAATTTTTTGTTGCACGAAACTAAGAGTTCACATTTGATCCCACTTGGCAAAAAGACATTAAAGGTGCAGAAACTAACTTCTTCAATATGCTACTAAGTTTCAAATATATTTACTATTCTACTGAGTTTTAAATGTAAAAAAATAGTGGTTCATTAAGCTTAACTCGCCACTTAAACTTTTAAACTGTTGATAATTCTACTACTATTGCATGCAAATTAACTAAACGCATTAACTGTATTCAAATTAACAAGACCATAAAAACCACATAATTAAATCACTTTTAAAGCAAAAAATGCATAATTTACTAACCCATAAGAATAAAAAAAGTAAGCTCTCTGAGTGAAGTAACAGAGTGGGAATATATATATATATTTATATATCACTGGAGCAGCCGATTATAACAAAAAAGGAAGGTGTAAAACTACATGTTATAGCAGTCCCATATACAAAATTTCAATGTTCTATGGCTACTCATGATTACAGTATATTGAAGGGTGCCCCTTGGATTATCACTAAGTTGTTGTTTCATTTATGGTAACCTGAGTACTTGAATGTTATGGAAACCCTATTATGACATAACTGGTAGTGTGATTGCGGTGAATTTGACTGATAGGATTTGTAAGTGTTGGAAGTTGGTTAGAAAGTACATTGCTTATGGTTTACACGATAAAATGGCTCAATGTGGTACGATTAATTTGAAGTTTCTGTACAATTTGGAACAAAAGGGAAAAAACATTAATTGACTGGCGTATGGAGGATATTTTTTACTCTTATTTTTGTGAATTTATGTGGCGATGCCAGTATACAGATTCTAGTTCAGATAATTTTTGGAAGTTTTTGGATGCTGTTAAGGAATTTTATTTGACTGAAGACACAAAATTTGTAAATAAGGTAGTGGATATTTCCTTTGTGTAGTGCTAAGATGAATTTCCTTTTTTATGTTATTTCATTGTTTAATCTTAAATGTAGTTTATTAAGATTATTGCATTTTTGTTGGCTGCTCCTTTGACTTTCCAAGCGAATATAAATTGATGCGTACATGGACAAAGTCAAGAAAATACATAATGCCTAGATTACACAATTCTAGGAATTTTTTTTAAATGAAAACAGGTTGATATATGTACACGGATACTGAGTTTGTGCAATTCTTTGATTTGTAATTTTGGCTTTGTGTATCGGCGATTTTTGCGCCAAAAACCGACGCTACACAAAGCCAAAATAACCAGAATTGCACAAACTCTGTGTCCATGTCCAAAAATCGCCAAGAGGCACCCATAAATATATTTTTACCCTACTCGTTCTTCAGCTATGCAAGACAAACACATATACATAGAGACATCAAGAAAAAAAATCTCTTCTGAATCCTTTTAAAATCCTTTTTTGGCAAAGACAGTCCTTTATTCTGTCCATACATACAAACTGTCATGCAAAAACATCATTCAAATGTTTTCAAGAGTGAATGAAATCGATATTTTCGTTGACATATTGCACCCGAAATTTTTTGCGATTACAATACTTCCTTTACTTTGTACGAGGAAGTAAAAAAAGGAAAACTTTCAGAGCTACACTCTTCTGCTTATGCAGCTAAAATTATTAATTTTAAATTAAATTTACCATACATTCCAGTATATAATATGCACTTATAATTTCAAATTAATTTTTTTTTATTTTTAGGTATACTCCTCATATAATGCATACCGTTTTCTTTGTGGAGAAACCTGAAAAACATATGTGTATTGCTCTTATCTTCTGAAATCATTCACTTGAAAACTTTTCTAAAGCTTTTGAACAATAGTACACCGAATTGACAAGTGATAGAGGAAACAATATGTTGGCAATGGTTTATGGCATGGAATAATTTAGCTCTACTATAAAAAACAAAAGTTTTACAAAGGCTTCTAGAAGATTTGGACAACAAATTGATAAGTTTCCAGAAGTACATTTTTGATCTATGAAGTAGTAAGTCCAAAAAATTATTTACTATTACATTTTTCAATATAGGTGAAACTCCAGTTATGTTTAACATGATAGGAAATAAAACAATCAGTGTGGAAGGAACAAAAACAGTTTGCATAAAAACAATCAGTGGAGAAAGAACAAAAACAATTTGCATAAAAACAATACGAAAAATATCACCTCAACGTAATGCTTAGTGGATGGTACAAAACTAAAACCCATGTTTATCAAAAAAAAAAAGGCAATACCAAAATATAATTTCCCAAATGATGTTTTCATTCATGCTCATGAGAAAAGACGGATGGTCAAAAATGGTATAAAATTGTGAATAAGAAATCTGTGGCAAAAGTGTCCTGCTGTCTTAAAGAATTCAGAGTCTTTTAGTTTGGGACATATTCAGACCCCACCTACCACGAAGAAATTGTTGAAAGAATGTAATACAGACACGGTCATTATTCCAGCCGAATTAACACCATTAGTTCAGCCTTTAAATGTGTGTAACAATAAAGAATTCAAAGAAAATTTAAAACAACTTTTTAATATGTGGATGTTAGAAGGTAGAGAAACATTCACAAAAGAATACAAAATTCCTCACGCCAGTCTAGAAATAGTGTGTGAGTGGATCACAAAAACATGGAATGAAATTAAACACAATATAAAATCATTTTAAAAATGTAATGTGTCTCAATATCTAGATGGAACAGAAGATTATTTAATTATGGATCGAAATAACATTGACGGTGAAGACGAAACAGAATTCGATGTTGTTTCCAAAGAGATAAGAGAAGACGAATTTTTCATTTATCCAATAAGGAAAATTTTTTTAAGTTCATACAGAATGTTATATCTTTTAAATCAACAGCACTTAGGTAAATGTAGAAATTTAATGCTGCCCAACCAGGATAGTGTTAAGTGACACTGACTGCCATACCGAAGGGTACGAGTTCGAATCCTAGAGAAAGCATGGATGTTTCTAAATGTAAGACTATGACAGTATATATTTCTGATAGTTGTTTGCAAGATAATCGAACCAAAAATAAACATTATAATGAACTAATAAAACATTTAACAACTTCCACAGTGAAGTATTCATATTAAATTCATAGAAACTCGAAGGTAGGCAGATTATTGTAATGCACTTGATGATTATTAAACATTTCTGTTTTTTAACAATTACATTCAAATGACGATTTTTAAGATTAAACTGAAATAAAGCATATAAAGATTTTTTTTTAAAACAGTGCATTAAACAAAAACATAAAATTCCAATGAAAATTTGGAATCTTGCACATAATTACATCTCTGATGATACAGTTCATATAAGAATGAAAAATTCTACCTTGTTTCTCCAATGCTGATACTAAGTAATACATTATTTGGCTAAACTTGCATATAACCCCATTTTCTCGCCAACTCTATTCTGACTCGCCAAGTGGCAGATAATGCGCCAATTATGGTAGCCGGGCCAGAAACTCTACAGAGGGTCGGAAAGGCAGGAGAATCTACTTCTTTATGTAGTTTTTTCTTTACCTGGTGCGTGTGCCAGAGCTCTTCTTGTTTTTTGTTATTATTAGGTTTTTTTATTTAACTTTTGCTTTTTTTCCTCATAACAATAATTTTATATTAAAATCTATTTAAAGAAATTTATATTGTAGTAATATGGCACCACTAAAGAATACAATAGAAAAATATCAAACCATTATAGCCAGTTCTTGTCAGCTGCCAGCCATTGGTAATTGTTTGGGAAAAAATGGTATCCCCACTAGGCTGTTCTTTGTGTTTTTGTGCACAAAGCAAGAAATTTTGGTCGAATTTTTAAAGGAGGCTGAGCTGATTCAGAGTAGTATGCTGTGTCCTAAATGCAATTGCTCGATGGTTCTAAAAAATGATCGCAAACTATCAGATGGCATAACATGGTACTGTGGGAAAAAAACAAATAACAGCAGTGTTTGCTATGCTTCAAAGACTATTCGAGTATCATCATGGTTTTCTAAAAGCAAACTGACCATAGCTGAAATCTTTGTGTTGACATATGATGTGCTCGAAAAAATTGGTACATCAAAGATAATAAAAGAATATGGGTTTGGATCAAATACAATGGCCTCCTGGAGCCAGTGTATAAGAGAGACAATTCTGGAGTACATTGAAATGAACAGCCAGATGATTGGCGGACCTGGCAAAACAGTTGAAATTGATGAAAGTAAATTCGGGAAAAGAAAGTATCATCGGGGCCATCACGTTGAAGGGCAGTGGGTGTTTGGAGATGTTGAACGTGATAGTGGAGACTCTTTTTTTGTGGCTGTACATGATCGTACAGCACAAACACTTATCAGTGTTATACAAGAGTGGATTCGCCCAGGAACAACTACAATATCAGACTGCTGGAAGGCTTATCGAAGCTTAGACACCTTGGGATTTGACCACTTAACTGTAAACCATAGCATTTCTTTTGTGGATGAAATTACAGGAGCACACACTAATACAATTGAAGGTACATGGCGGCATATTAAAACACAGCTACCCCAATATAATAGAAATGGAGACTTTGCATTGTATTTAGCAGAATACATGTTCTCAAAACAATGTGCAGCAAAAAAATTGGACATGCATACAAAATTTTTAGAAATTGTTCGTGAAATTGAATGACTTTTGCTTTGTTAGTCAAAAGTATCATTAATAAGTATTTGTGTATATGTGAGTATTGTGATGATCTTATCAATAAATTTTTAACATATATGATTTTAAGTTTTCTAAATTTGCATTAAGGAAATAATTTTATGATGGAAATCAAGGTAAATGGTCTTTTTTTGTGTGCATATGTGTGCTTTCTCAAGGATAAAATATACTGAAATTTACTCGATGTTCTTCAAAAATAATTTTGCCTAATCAGGAAATTTGTCATATAATTAGAAGAGTATAAAAATTTAAATGAATTAAATTGAATGGAAATTTCAATCTGAAGAATGGTTATTGCATAAAGTTAGATAATTTCAAGGATTTGAATCAAATAATTTGTTAGTCATTCTCCCATACTTTCAGAGCAACAAATTGAAAAAACAATAATTCCAAAAATGTATATAAGTTAATTGGAATTCCATCTTCCTCTTCAGAGCCAAAAAAAAGTCTGAATTATATTTCATAAAAAAAATTAAGAAATAGCTAAATTATCAACAATTTTTTTTATTTAAAACATAAAAAATTCAAAATACTCATTTTAAACATTGATAAAATGCTAGTCTTACAATAAAAATGCTACAGTTACCAAATCTTATTGTTTGCTTGCCATTTTAATAACACTGGAAATCTAATAATGATAAAAATTAAATCCGAGTGGCTTAACTACGTAAAAATCCAATTCTGCTGCTTGTATCAGGTTGCCATACCACAGTGTTACAGATTGGCGAGAGTTTTGGCGATATTTACCGTTGGCGAAAAAATGGGGTTATACGCAAGCTGTTCCCATTATTTAAATACTATATAAAACAATACAACTAAAAAACTATACAACTTAATTTTATACATCCAGCATGTAACGTAAATAACATAAGCATTTGCATACTTGGTAAATTTAATGAAACATACATATGTCTACAAAAGTAAATTTGATCTCATATTTCTTGATAAAATTACAAATTTACATACTGCTATGAACGGAATGGAACAGCTAACAAAGTTAAAAATCTTAACGATGTGCAAAAATATACTTACGATTTATTCACTTTCAAAAAAATTTCGAGATATTATATTTTTATGGGAGGGGATTATTAATTATATATTTTAAAATACTTCCAAGTTTTAAAAACAAATACACAGAGGTACCCTACTACATTCATACAGAAAATACTTTCTCACGCATAAAACACAGTCCCTCATGCCGCCTAACATAGTGATTTTTGTATACAAGTTACTTCGAGTTACTAAGCCAATCAGAGTAGTCAAAGCAGATGACGTATTTTGTATCCAATAGGAAACGTCTATCGGTCTCACAAAACAGTGTTAATTGAGTCTTCCCTAGAGGAGCCTAGTGTTAATGGTATATCTTCCAAAGCGCTGAAACGTTTTCCTTTCAATGCTATCACTTGTCTTACTAAGATAATCAACTTTATCATCAAGTTCTCATACTTTCCTACTACATGAAATCATGCCATCATCGTCCTCTTCCCAAAACCGCATCAAAATTCCAGGTTTCCACAGCCCACTTTTATCCACGTCCAATTAGCCTTCTCAATCAAATTTCTAAAATAGCTAAAAAAAATTATTCTCCATCATCTAAATCAAATTATTCCACAAAGCTCCTACATCCCAGAAGAACATTTTGGCTTTTCGTCATCTTTATGATACTAATCACGAGCTGCTTCGTGTCGTCAACTATATTACTGACGGTTTCATAACACTCGAGAATATAATACGATCTTCGTTGTCGTAAGTTCCTTACCGCAACCATATTCCTTAACATACGAAAACTTTTGATAGTGTGTAGCACCAGAGACTTTACAAACTTATCAAGTTGAACTTCTCCGATCACTGCATAAGACAGAACCTTTGCAGTGAAAATTGACAAAACTCTTTCTACACGAGAAACATCTCTGCTGGAGTACCCCAGGGGTCAAACTTTCGCCGTATTTGTATAACATTTACACTTACGATATTCCTAAGAGCCCACAAATTACCATAGCTCTTTTCGCAGATGACACAGTTTCAACAGTCACATATGTCCTGATCCATCTTCAAGGTTACCTCAACTTTCCAGAAAATTGGCTCACTGTTTCGAAGATTGCAACTGAAGGTACAGAAACATCAAAAGCAATAAGTTTTCGTAAGGATTACACAAACTTCACACCACCAAGACCTTTTCTGTTTGATGATGAAACTGATTACCGATTGCGATTCTATCAATGGGTGCTTTAGTCTTCCCTGTGTGGGAAGTGATGGAACTCAAAAATTCATTGATTTTTTCATCTTTCTGACAGGATACTGCATCAGTTAGTTTTTCGGGAGGGGCTTGAGTTTTCCTTTCATCTTTTCGCTATATAGTCTTGGGTACATTTTTCTTAGCGGACTCTTCACTGATTTTCAGAGCAGGGAAGTTTTATGGGTTGAGTTCAGAAACTGCTGGCTTTGGCTTCATTTTTTTCTTTTCGATTTTCTGCTTATAGGCGCTACAGCCACGGTAATTGCTTACGTGCTCTCTTTGACATAAAGTTTACTTCGGCTTATCCTCTGGATTCAACGGACAGAGCTTCTTTCGGTGGAGATTGCTACCCTTTCAACTGAGTTCCGGGTAGTTACAATAATGTTGGGAGTGACCATACTCCTGACATCCGTAACATTCGATTGGTCGTTCCTTTGGCGAGAATTTTTCAATAGGAGCGTGCAGGGAAAGCCATTCGTAACCTAAACATATTGTTCAGGTTATGAATGGCTTTTCCTGCAGCCTTTTTCTTTAGATCCAGTAAGAAAATGGGTAGTTTCTCGAAGTTATTTTTGAAAGCTCTGGGGAACTGCTTTACTTTCAGGAGATTGGAAATTTCCCTTGTTCTAATCCTTCAAAAAATAGCTTCTTCATTTACCGAAGCACGTAATTTTTCAGGATCACACGTACTGGTTTTTTGCTTTCCAGTTGGTAAAAATAAAATTGAATGTTTGTTTTTTTGAGTAATTTAGCCATTACTAGAAAGTCCTTGAAGTTTTGCGTATGAACGAAAATTGAAATAGATTTCATTTGAGCTTCATGCTCCTCTGTGCAATTTTGATGATCTCTGTGCTCATGTTCCTCTGTGCAATTCGTATATCCACCGTGATCTCAAAGTAAACACAATTCAAATTTATATACAAAAACTCGCCAGAAATTTCTTCTATTCAGTTCTCACTTATCCTAACATCTGCATCAACTCTCTTAGATGTTCTCCATTTCCCAGGGAAAAGAAAAAAAGATACCAATCTGACATATCTCGGACCGTAACATTTTTTACTCATATTAGACTCTTCTATTCATTGATTTTGATCTTCCACCAGAAACTAACCTTCTTCATCGATTGATGGCGACCACTTGATTTAATAATTTCGTCCACACTGCTCATTTTGTTTTACTGATGTTCACCTGATGCAGATTAAAAGGAAGCACCGCTTTCTGGAACTCTAATTCACTATATGTTCTTAGTAGCAGCAGTAATTTTCTAAAAGTTTTAAAGCCTTTATTTTCAGCGATTAATTTTAAAAATAAGTTGTAATAATATTAATAGCAATAATAAACAGGAAGGAGGCTTAATAGGAAACAGAAAAGAAATGCCAATAAAAAATTTAAATACGAAAAATAATAAAAAAATTATTAAGCTTTAACAAAAATTAACTAAAGGCGAAATGTGATATACCATATACATATATATATATAAGAGCAGCATAGTGTAAATCAATAATAATCTCTATCCTCTGGATACGGAATAGGAGTGAGAACAAATCGACTCAAAAGTGTTGGAAATGTGATGCTGAAGGCCACATACGAAAGAACTGCAGAACAGCCCATGCCACGGAAAAATAAGAACACTTCCCAACGACGACGCAGGAATCAAATTAGTGGTCACATTGCGGAGGGGAGTTTGAAAGACAATGAGAATCCCCATTTTAAAGCGCTTTAGATTTCTGCAGTGAGTGGCGACAGTAATGGACTCTTCATCACAGGTCTTGTCAATGGAGTTCCCTGCAATATGATGATGGATACTGGAGCCAATTTTACCATCATTCGGAAAGATTTAGCTCAGCAGTTTAAAGATAAACTCATCTGGACGTCATCCAGCGTTACCCTATAGACTGCGTCAGGTGATAAAATCGAAATTGATGGGAAGTTAAACGTAAACATAGCGTTTGGAAGTGCCGCCTACCATCACATCGCTTTTATATGTGTGGCATATATTACAGATGCTTGCATATTCGGATGGGACTTTTTCTAAGGAAATATAATTTTTCCTTGGACTAAAAATAACGAACTGCATTCAGCCTCTGAGGACATACATAAA
>KK112313.1:222830-259790 GCA_000611955.2 Stegodyphus mimosarum
AGATCCTCACTGCAAACGCCGACGCCTTGTCTGCAAGGTCCTGCTCAGAAAGCTGCCGATATTGTACCAGAGTCGAAGAGTAACACAAGCTGCTGAATCTGGTCGCAAGACAAGTTACCACTTCAGCATCAGCTGATCGAGACCCATGGAGTGACGAAGAAGTCAAGAAAGACCAGTTAGAAGAAGGCAACATTAAACTCATAATTGAATTAATGGGGAATCAACCTAGCTTGTAGGACATTTCGATCCACAGTACTACGACAAAACAATACTGGGCTCTCTGGGACTCATTCCACATTCGAAACGGCATCTTGTACCGGAAATTCGAATTGGATGATGAAAAGGCTTTCCGATGGCAACTGATACTTCCAAGACTCCAGGCGTCCTAAAAGAGATAAATAGCAGCTCTAAAGGAGGCCACTTCAGAATAATGAAAACTTTGAAAGAAGTTTGAGAGTGCTTCTACTAGAGTAATGCAATGGATGACGTGCAAAATTGGTGCCAATCTTGCGATGCCTCTGTGAGTCAAAAACGACCGAAGAAATGCAGCCGATAGAATATACACCGTTACAATGTAGGAGCACGTTTTCAGCGTATCACCTTGTACATCCTCGGGCCTCTACCACGAGCTGCTGATGCCAACAAATACATATTCGTTGTCACTGATTACTTCACCAAGTGCCCTGAAGCGTATCATATTCCTCATCAAGAGGCTGTTACTGTAGCAGAGGTAATGATTCAGCACTGGATTTCCAGTTTCAGAGCGTCTTTTCAGTTACATTCTGTTCAAGGAAGAAATTTTGCATAAGCTGTAATTAAAACACTCTGCATTGGCAAAACCCAAACGACACTATTATTTCTAGTCCACGAATTCTAAAGTGCAGACGATTCTATTTGGGAGAGCTTTCGATTTCGAAATTCAATTCAAACTCGAATCGTAACTCAAAATAAGTCTTAATGACTATTTCTTTACGCACATCTGTTATATTACAGTATTTACATGGTTCAAGATTAATTTTAAATCAAAAGATAGGGAATAATTCCCAATCCGAATCAAATTCTATTAAGAGAAACCGAGTAACCGACCGCTCATTTCAAAGTTTGTTTTTCGACTCCTCGTTGCCGCTGGCAGAAGCGAAACTTTCGCGTTCGAGTTGTTTCCGGTACAAGATGCCGTTTCCGAAGTTAAATGAGTCCAACAGAGCCCAGTATTGTTTTGTCGTAGGACTGTAGATCGAAATGTCCTACAAGGTAGGTTTCTTGTTTGGTCACCCTCCGGATGCGCTTTCCTCTCTTGAGGAGTACATCCAAGATCTCCAGGCACGGTTTGAAGTGATGCACAATTTTGCACGAGAACGAGAGCTACAGGACATCGATTCAACGAAGGTGACAAGGTGTAGTTGTGGAATTCAATTCGACGAGAAGGTCTCTTTAGTAAACTACAGTCACCTTGGGATGGTTCTTACAGTCCTAAAGAAGTTGAACGACGTCGTAGTTCGGAAGAGTAAGGCATCAAATTCTAAACCTAAAGTCGTTCATTACGACGCGCTAGCTCCTTATTATGGCCATAGTACGTAGTGTATGTAATTTAAATAGTATAAGACCACGGTCGTATTTTTTTTTCGAGTTTATGTACTCAGCTACTGATTTGTTATTTACTGAGAGTATTCTTTTATTATTACATGATTTGCCTTAGTGTCCAGGAATTGTACTGCCTGGGAATGCAATCCTTGGGATGGGGGCAATGTTACGAATTTTGTACATAGACAGATGATTATTGTATTTTTCTGTGTAATGTAACCGGAAAAATCTGAAGAGGGAAGCTATGCTGGAAAAGTAAGAATACAGGGACAAGTCCATTTAGCATTGTGTAAATGGGTATCTTGGTAATTTGGGAAGATATCGCCAAGCTGACAACGGTCTTGGCAACTTATTTTGTCGCCAAATTTTGAGAGAAATCGCGAAACGTGGCGATACTTTGCTCCGGTCCCTGTACTACCGTAATAAGTAACTGAATAAATGTAATTGACCGTTATGTTAGCTGTAACCATAATTTGACTCTGTATTGCTGAAATATCTCGGCGGCCGGAGACTGTATCTGCTCTCAATTGCTTAGTTATTGTTGTTAGTTTCGCGTGAACTGAGTTATATCCGAGCTAGCTTTCTCTTTAGATGTGCTTTGCATTGCGTTGTGTTTCATGTTCTTAGTAGTTTGAAACGGAACTACTCATTTTACTCTGTGATCCTGGTAACAACTGTATGAGTATTTCTGTGGAAAATTCCTGAACTTAAAAGTGTTTCTATTAATAAAATAAATTTTATAAATCCTCATCGAACCTGTATGCATTCAGTCTATTACGAACTCGTATGCACGCAACAATATTATGCAATCGCAATCAACAGCTACTGGTATTCGGATAATAAATAATTAAATAAAAGAAAAAGAGACTTACCAATCTGGAGTATTTTTCATTCTAATTTTGAAAAGAGTGCATTAAATTTCCGGAATAAAATCACCCTTGGATTGGGTTGGTAGACTGCAGAAATTTTAGTCCTGTTCAATATTGAGATCCAAAAAAATCCGCTGCTTGTTTTGCTGCGAGCTGTAACGGTTTCAATATTCGAAATTTTTCGGAGATTCGGAGTCTTAGGAGCCCCTGCTTACGTACTATATAAGGCAATGGCAAAAAAATTGAAAATGTAAGCCCAAAATTCCCAGCTTGGACAATACTCGTGAAATGCAGAAATAATAGCAAAGGGGGAATATATACCAATAGCACGAAAAAAGCTTTTAGAAAACAGAAAATGAAAATTTAAAAAATAAATAAATAGGTGGTCAATAGGAGATTTTAATTTCACAAATTAGAATTAATAATAATTAAATAGTAAAAAGATAATTACGATCCACGTGACAATTTAAAGCATACTCTCCCATGCTCCTATGTTGATTTCCGTTTTACACATTGCGAATGTTTTCACAAACTTTAAGCCATTCAAAATATTCTTCCTTAGAAAACCAATGCGAATCTTTTCACAGACTTTAAGCCATTCAAAATATTCTTCCTTAGAAAACCAATCTGTGTTAAAAACATACTTACCCATTTTTAAAGTTTATCTATACTTTATTGCAAATATATTATTACAAATATTCATACATGTGCTTATAATATAAGCATAACAATCATAATAAACGTGAATGTGAACTGACCATGTGGAAGGAGAATGCAAATTTTTAAAATCTTGGACAGAAGTTCAACTGTATACAGAAGCACGTCTATAGTCTGTGGGTACAGGTATTGGGAGGAGAAAGAATATGGAATGTACCGGAATTTTCTACCACATTCACACTTCTTTGAACAATAGAACAACATGCACTTGCCTATTCTCAGGCAAATCAAAGGTTCCACCAATGCAAAGAAAGAGAAGAAAAGTTTTTCCTGAAGTTTGATTCACCATCTTATGCTCCAGATAAGGAACAAAAGTTGTTTATTTAGTTTCGGCTTTGATACGAAAGAAAATGTGCGTTCGAGGGGGGGAAGCACTAAAAACAGAAAATAAGCACTAAAAATAATAATAAAAAAAAGAAGTACCTTAGAGAAAAAGCAGGGGCGTAGCTAGGGTGGGGCAAGGGGGACATTTGTCCCCGGGTGCAGCATTCATAGGGCATGCCAAATTGATATTAGGGAATTTTAGAATTAAATGTTTTCCATTCTTAGCACACAGAAAGGGATGCAAAGTCTTTAGTTGTCCTCCTGCGCTGAAAACTCTAGCTGCACCTCTGAGAAAAAGTAAGGCCATATAAGCACTTGCAAGGACCACTATGCACCCTGTGATACAGAAGTGGGCAAAGCCATACTATCACCTATAAGGTGCCTAAAGCCCATGCTAGTGACAGACAGAATTCTGCTATCCTTGACATTCTAGAATTCAACAATAATAATAATTATTCATAAAATACAACTTCAACAATTGTAGGAAAAAAACTATCAATCACAACTTCACTATTCTGTATAAAACCATTCAGCTCTGTTATAATCTACAAGGGTGGCGTGCACGCGCATGCATAAATTAAGTAAATCATATGATTTAGCGGTCAGTGGATTTCTGTGCTGTAAAAAAATATTTAAATTGAGAACCTCTTTCAAATTTTCTTTCTCAGCTCAATTACTAAAAATGGTTAAATATTTCTTCTGAATAATACTCAATATAAGCTCAATAAAGTAACAAAGCTCAATAAAGTAAGCTCAATAAAGTAACTTAAATGAATCAATGAATGCATTTTTTTCTTACATTATCTCTGTATATATATAAAGACAATTAGTTTGAATAATATTATTTTATGCTATGTCCAAAAAAGATTTTTTTAACTATGCTTTAAATAAATATTTTTTTAACTATAAATAATAACAATAATCAACACACTTAAATAAATAACAATAACCAAACAGACTTTTGCAGGTATTTTATTTCACTAATATATTAAAACAATTAATGCAGAATATATTAAAAACAGTCATGCAGAAAAAAGACAATTACAAAAGACAGTACATTCATAAAATTTAACATCAATATTTAGCAAAAATAAGAGCAGCAAGTAAGAACACATTTATTACAAAAAAGTTATAAAATAGGCATATTCTAAATATAAAATTCACATAAATTGAGCAAGAGAAAATCTAAGTTAAAACTTTTAAAACATATTTACAATCTAGAAAATGATCCCAAACTAAATGTATATTTCACAAGAGTAAATTAAAAGTTATTGGAAATGTTTTATATGCAAACTTTCAGGTCACCTGGAATCTTATCACATATCAGAGCAATAAAATAAAAATACAAAGAGAACATATGAAAAAGAATCATACAAAAACATTGCTTTGCATTTTTTCCCCCATGTCTTTAAAAAAACAGCTTGCATGTTTTACTGCTTCTTCTTTGGTATTCTGTCACCACTTCCATGTCGCTCCCTATTCAAAAGAAGAAATGTTTAAAGAAAATCAATTAAATATAATACAACTTCCATTATCTGAACTAACTGGATTATCTTTTCCCTATAGGAAAATTAACTGATTCCCAAAAAAAGGAATGTTTCTATATTTCTCATTCTACTTGACCAATTAATGAAATTCAACTTGATGGTCTTTATGTCTCAAAAACATGACTTAGGACACATATCAGATTTATATGTATTACTCTAATATATGTATTTTGACACAAGATTGTACTTTATCCGAAATGACATGCCAATTTTTTTCCATATTTCAATTCTACGCCTCAAATTATGACAAAGTGCAATTTTTTTTCATATTTCAATTCTACACCTCAAATTATGCCGAAGTGCCAAGTTCTGTAAAAACCACACCAGCAGTTTTTTTAAAATTAGCAATCAAAATTTCAATGCCATAATGTTAACGAATTTTGAATATACTGAACTTATGTTTTAATAATATTAACTTTTAAATTAAATTTACTAAATTTCTTCTTTCATAATTTGAATTTAAGGCTTAATCCAAATAAAATTCACACATCTTTTCTCATTTATTTTAAAAATTTGTATTTTTAAACAATTTTTATAATTAAAAAAAATTGAATCATCAATTCATTTTGAATTATGACCTATAAAATTTTTACTATCTTCTTAAAGTAGATGTATTTCTGGGCATACTTGCCAAAAATTAGTGCTTTTTACACAAAATTTTCGAAGATAAACATGCGTTTACATATTGGCACATTTTGAAATTTGTCATACTTATTTAAAGTGATAATAATGCCAAATGTGGTTTTAGTATTATGTTATGATCTTCAATGAATTGTAACAGTTATTTTTAGCTTTAAATTTCCAAAGAAAATTTTACCAAGGATTATTTATTATGAAGTTTCCTTATTCTCCTTTTCATTAATAATACCTAATAAATACTTATTAATAATATACGAAAAGTTACTTTTTTAATTTATAAAGAATATTAATCAAAAGTTCGAACATTCCCCCCTTTCATAAGAATTTATCATTTGCTATTTTACTTGATTTCATTTCCATATGCAGCAAAATTTATTTTTCCATATGCATGCACAACAGTGGCAAAATTTACTAGAATATAAGATTTTTATTTCTTTGTATGAAGTAAAGGAAGTACTGTCTGTCTACGAGAAGAATAGCTCCCACCACAGTGTCTGGTGGGTGGCAGTCACTATAGCAGCAGGGCTAATATATTTCAAATAAGGGCGAACCAAGGGTTGCTTTATTGTTATTTTGTTTTTGGCAGCTGTTGGCTGAGGGGAAACAAGTTTATCATTCATCTTCTTGGTTCCATCCCAGTTGCAAGCGTCTCTTCTTTTAAACCTTATATTATTACTTTTAGCTATCTTCATTCTCGTTGTTATATCTTTTCTACTGGTATTTGTTCAAATTTGCTTCTATTTAGCTTGACTTTCATAGTGCTTTGATAATCGCCAATTTTTTAAAATGCCCTTTCAGTTTAAGAAAGGTCAACCTTTAATGTCTCAGATACATCAGATCATGTACAATGTTGCAGAATTTTGCGCCTTTGAAGGTTCGGCGAACTCTTTATTAGTTCCTCTCCCTCAAGTTTTGATGAGAACATCACAAGCTATTGGAGTATCAAAGTATACAATTAAAAACAATAAGCACAAAGTATCTACAATGGGTGAAAATAAATTTCCAAGTACACCTGGAAAGAAACGTAATAGCCCTGCTGATTGAAAATTTGAAATTGACCGTTTTGGCAAATGTGTTATACGTAAGACTTTTACATCAAAGAAAAGAAAATGCCATATGCACAGAAATTACTGCCTGTGTTGAGGCAAAAAATAGACTTCCTGTGGCAAAAAGACACTTTGTGCAGATGCACATGCACACACACACACACACACACACACACAAAAAAGGCATGATTTTTAAATATAAGAATTAAAATTTTTCTTCAAAAATAAGCACAGATATCAAAAATAAGTATAGAGTTTAAATTTATTTCCCTGTAAGTTACTTTGATATATTTTTACTCATTGTACATCTAGCGGGATGGGAAATTCAGTGACTATCTTACATGGCCACACAAAATCAAAGACTGTTTCTTGGCTGCAAAAGCTTTACCTACGCCACTGAATTTTCATTTTCAGAAATTGTATATCGGGGTTGACTATGAAGGGTCGATTTAAAAAGATTTACAGAGCATTTTACTTGAGACTAAAACAAAAAGTGAATATTGACAATTCATCTTTAAATACATCAAGATTGCAAAACTAGAAAGTAAATCTCCAAGACATCCCTATGAAAAATGGGTCAAGGCTCATTTCTATGGCAACAGACAGCTTCAGGCAAACTGGCAAGAGCTTTTCTTATAATAGATTGACTGTATTGTAATTGACGAAAATTTGGGGTATCATACTTCAACGAAATATCCATTTTGACCCCTCTTGAATCCATTTGAAAGCTATTTTTGCATGACATCTGTACATACGGACAGAATAAAGGACTCTTTTTGCCAAAATGAATTGTAAAATGGATTCAGGGGAAATTTTTTTATGACGTCTGTATGTACATATGTATGTATCTTGAATAACACAAAATGAAGCCTTAGAAAGTAGAAATTTTGCATACGGGATTGCTATAAGATGTAGTTGTGCTGTCTCATTTGTATGCAATTCTCCCAGTTGAACAAAAAGTATACATATACATATATATTCATAATGAAAGTAATTAAAAGTAAATTAATAAGCCCAAGACTTGCGCTAAAGTTGCAAAGTAATAAAGCAATAATTCACTATAAATTATAAAAAGAAAACTCTCCATATTACATCTCCAAGTAACGGAAATTCAATTTAAAAACATTATTGAAAATGTATTTTTCAGAATTTAAAAAAATTTACAGAATTTTAGTCCTCCTTGCTTTAAACACAGTTAAGGAAAAACTAAATCGCAAAAATGCCAAAATGAAAAGTAAACTTTTTAAGTATTGAAAAACCAGTTATTGTTATTGACAGCAGATTAATCGACTTATAAAGGGGATAAACCAATCAACCATCAATTAACAGTAACTAAAATAAGAGAGAGTGTTTCATCTTACTTCCAAGTAAGCATCAAATTATTTGCTGGATTCAAATCACTAATTGATACTCAATCAAAATAAAGATATTAGTCACTAAACCAGAAGAATCCTGTTAAAAAGCAAATAATCTTTTAGATTAAAATTTTTTCACTAAGAACAGAATTAATCTGAACGAGATGCTTACTTTAGAAGACATATCCCTTATACTCTCTTTTCATTTCAAATACAAAAGTAAAAACAAAAGTAGATTCAAGAACAAATTTAAAAAAAAATCATAAGAAGATTAAAAGTAATAATCCATAAAATTAAAGTTAAAAACTGTAGTAAAAAAGAATTTTAAAAATCAAACTAGTAAGCAAAAATTAACCAACTTGCCTTAAAATTTTAAAAACCAAATGACTGGAATGCAAGTACATATTAAGAGATGGAAACAAAAGGGTTGTCGTAATTAGTAGTTTTCTATTGAAGAAAGTTTAGCCTAAATTGGAAAACTACAAAGTTTCTTGGAGATATAATACACAGGCTGTTATTAAAATAGCGCTAAAGCTGCTATTAGTTTGAATTTATATTCATAATGAAAGTAATTAAAAGTAAATTAATAAGCCCAAGACTTGCGCTATTTTTTAAATTCTGAAAAATACCTTTTCAATAATGTTTTTAAATTGAATTTCCATTGGTTGGAGATGTAATATGGAGCGTTTTCTTTTTATAACATATACATATATATATGTACACACACATACTGACTCTGTTATCTAGTTCGGTGAGCTCAGTTTCTTATTCAGCTCAGTTCATTTATTCTTATATGTTGTTAAACTGAGCATTTTTTACTTTAAAAGTGATTGCATTATGTTATTCTTATGGCCTGGTTAAGGTTTTTATGTCCTAGGTAATCTGCATACAATAGTTGTAGAATTTACAATGACTAAGACTACTAAGACTAACGATGCCACCATTTGTCGACATTTGAAGCTCTTATTGGAGTAGTGAATTAAATCAGTTTCTGTGCGAACTTCAGTGTCTTTTTGCCAAGTAGGATCAAAAGTAAACTTTCCGTTTTCTGGTTAAGGTTTTTATGTCACAGTTAGTCTGCAAGCAATAGTTGTAGAATTATCAACAGTTTAAAAGTTTTTTAACTGCTACTAAGTCTAACAAACAGGAACCTAGCTAGAAGGAGACAAGGGGGAACATCTGTCGTTGAGCACAGCATCCAGGGAGAGGCCAAACTGATGTTACCATATATTAGAATTAAATATTTTCGATTCTAAGCAACAGGAAGGGGCATGAATTCTTCAGCTGTCCCTGAGAGCTGAAAATCCTAGCTACAACTCTGCTAACAAAGCCAACATTTGTTTACATTTGAAGCTTTTATTAGAGTAGTGAATTAAGTTTCTGCACTAATTTCAGTGTCTTTTTTTCAAGTGGGATCAAAAGTAACCTTTCTGTTTCATGCACCAAAAAATCAGTCTTCCTATCTACTGGCTGAATTGCTTCTGTTCGTATAGGAACTTTAATTTTAATTGTAAATTTTTTTAAACCGTTTTTAACTGTATTTGGTGCTTTAGATTTTTCTGTATTTTACAATTTTTAATGAAGCTGTTTTGAGTTTCTATATATTTCTGCCTTATTGCGAAGTGAAAACTGAATTGATTGAATAAGAAATATATCTTTAATGAAATGTGGAGAAATAAGTTTAAATGATATGCAGCAACAAATGTGTATAATTTAATAGGTTCTACATGGAAGTCGTGCTGTCACCATTTGATTTTTTTCTATGTATAGCAAAGCAATAAATGAAAATTACTTTGAAGACATCCAAAGAATATAGAGTGGCATCAACTGCATAGTAAATTTCTTAAACAAACTGTTGTTTACATTTGAAAGGGCCACTAATATTATCATCAAAGACCCTTTTTTATATTATTTATATAAAATATTTTTTATGTAACCATAACATTTAGCATAAACACATTTTCGAAAGTCAAATTGTGATTTGTTAAGATCTGAAGTCTAATCATTAGCAATTTTATAAATGAGGAATATTGTTAAATCTATTTTTACACTGTTATTATTTCAGTTACATCTTCTGCTACATTAGAATTTATTAAAATTCTTTTAAAACAATTTTAAAAATTTAAAAAGCTGTACACATATTGCTAATTTTATATCAATCAAAGTTTTAACACCTGCACTTTTACTCTGTAGCTCTTCTACTCTTATTGGTGTTTTAACCAGTGTTAATAACATGTCTAAGGACAATAATCAGGCTAAAGACTTCAGTGTCCACTATAGCTGTCAGCCATCAGTTAACAATCTTTTGTGTTAAGTCATTTATCACTAGAGTGCAGTAGTATAGGAAATTCAGATAGATTTTTGAAATTGAAACCTAAGAACACTAGAATAATTAATAAAGATACTTTCAAGGCTTACTATCAGAGGTGATCTATAGTTTGAGGGTTATTTTGAGTCAACTTGTATATCACTGACATGGGCCAGTCTCATAAATTTAGATAGACATTTAAATTAAAACTTAAATTGAAGCAACAGAGAATAACTGTGAGAATAACTAGCTTTCACAAGGACTGATACTAGTTTCAACACAATTGGGGATGAATTAGAATGCTAACTGCAACTTACTGATTTTCAACAATCGTTCTCACTAATGTTTTGAAAGAGAGGAAACCAAAGCTACTGGCAGAATTTTAGTATATGATGGAAAGCATTTTAAAAAAATAGAGCAAGTTGTTACAGAAATAAAAAGCTGTTATGAACTATTAAAGAGAAAATGCTTTATATCTAGCAATTTCATTAAAAAAATATTTTTGTAAAAGCAGATACTAGGATTTTTTTAATCAAATACTGCATATTAAACATCCTAGTACTGAAACATAAACAAACCTTCCAAGCTTCGAAGCTGTAGCAGTGGATAGTTTTATCATTGGCATAAGACGTTCTATGAATTTATGGTAATTTCTTTCCAATTCCTTTTGATAATCTTTCTGCTCCGGTCCTATAAGTGTTCTGTTCTTGCGCAAGGCTTCATAACATCTATTGAAAGATGTAAAAAAAATTAAACACAGACATAGTAATATTTGATTATGGTTGATATTAACACAATAACATAAAATAAACACAATTTGTTGATAATAAAATATATTACCAAATCCTTCATTTCATAAAATTATTTTATTTCTTAGATAAATTTATCATATTTCTTTCCCCTAATGTGAGAACATTTAATTTTTTTTCTTTTCTGTTTTGTTTGTTTGTTCATAAATTGTTATGATTAGTGAAAATCAAAAGGAAAATTAATTAATGTTATTAAAGGATAAAAAGCTGTTGCAACTATTACCCAGTAGCTAATAACCTATCCATCTCATGCTATTAAGTTTTTTAATTAGCATATAAATTTTAAAATAAAAAAATAAAATTTAAAAATATATAAGTTTAAATTTATATTCAGATTAATTTACAAAAATTCAAGGACTACTGTCAATTTATAACTGATGAGTCGACTTCCAGAAGTAAAGTAAACATTACTTAAAAATTATATTGTAAGAAATTATTAGCAAAACAAGTGAATCACATTTAACATGTCATAGTATAAATATTACTTTATATGTACTTTATTTACATAAAGGAATGTAACAAGCTTTTAAATTCTAGTGCATTTGGCTTCTGAATATCTGTATAATATTAAACCATTTTATCAATATAAATAAATAAATCTGATTGTTGAAACTACTACTGAATTCTTCAACAGTAATAATTACAGAACATGACTAATACGGAATTACTTCACTATTTTTGCATAGCATTAAAAATTTCATACCTTTAAAGAATGCTTTACAGTTCTCAAAAGTAAAGTCTAATTCCCTTCCATTTTTACGGACATAAGTGAGCAAAATTGAGTATGATTAAAATTTGCACTACTAATATATGTGAATGCGTATTGCTTAAGGAAGTACTAAACGTTTTCAGAAACATGTCAAGACTGATAAACCAAAAAATATGCAGATTTTAACTCTAATTATACATATATATATATATATATATATATAATTAGAGTTAAAAGTTTCTTGAAATAAAAAGAATATTAAGGGATTAATATGCAGAGAGATGACAAATCATGAAAAGCTACATAAAAATGCAAACACTTTTTAATATAATTATTTAATCATAAATTAATTAACAACTTCATTATTTTAATCATAGTTTAACTAACTTCATTCTTTAATCATTTTAATTATAGTTTAAGTAACTAAAGAACTTTGTACTTTTGTATCTTGTGCAGTCTTAAACATTATCATATAATCAATCTTCAAAAGAAATTAGGAATCCCTCAATTGAACACATGGTAGGTGAATTTAAGTAAGAATGTAACCACATATGGGTTTTACACTACTTTAGATATTAACTTTTAGAACTATAAAGACAATCAGGTAATTTACCATCCCACTGCAAACAAAGGTTCAAAATTAACTTTTTTCTTAACTTGCCAACCTAATGGTTATACAAGCTACTTAATAACATGAAAACAAAAGTTGCTGCTTGCAGGAAAACAGTGTTCCATAATGAACAAATGTTCTAATCAAATTTAAATATTAAATAGTTATATGTGCCTAAATAGGCTATGATCAAGCCTAAATATTTTCATGAAGCAATTATAGCAAATGCATTAAGCCAGTTAAGTAATTCACTCACAGAAAGACCTATCAGTGGCTGAGCAGTAAAGTCACCGAACACTGGTAGTTTAGTCTGAGGTATGAATCCTGTGAATGGGCTGGCTGCATGAGCGTTTTTGTGGTTTTCCCCATGTGTAACATATACATAAGCCAGTTTTCCTTAGAAAGTCCTCCATAAACGCATCCCTCTCCTTAGCCCTTCTCCTCGTGGCTTTGCCATAATCACATAAACCAAACCATTTGTAGAGAGAAGAAATACAGTTATGGGTCAATGATGGCTGCCAGAAGCTCTCTCTTAAGAACGCTGAGCTTAAACACATTATTACTTTATATTTTAGTGGGAGTTGATGAAAGTAGAATCAAGAGTAAAGGCAAAATAAAAATATAACTGTTTAATTAACATAAAACTCTAAAGCTAAGTGTTGAAAGTTGTATTGTGAAACATTCAATACAATGATTGACGAAAGTTTTTGAGTTATTTACCTGAATGAAAAGTATCACAAAATCAGTAAGAACATTCAAGTGGTTTTGTATACCCTTTGCAGCCAATTTACACAATTGCTAACAGACAATATAACTTTGCAGTTATATTTCCCATGCTTACTGTAATTTCAAATTCATGACAAGAAGCATCAAGAAACATTCTTGTAATAAATTCTATCAAACTTGAAAGAAAACATAAAATTTTACATATGCATGCTATTCAATGAGAGATACAGTACTGCCTCATTACATGTCATTAATCTGTTTTAGATCATTAGACCTATACCAAATTGGATACATAACAAATGAACTTTTCCGATAAGAAATAAGGTGAAAGTAATTAATTCATCTTATAAAAAAAAGTATTGCTATTATAAAACACTTTAACACTAAATACATACTATGCAGTGGGTGAAATATATACTATACATAAGGACTGCACATGATACTTCATATAAATGTTTTTCTGCTATCCAGACCAAAAGCAATTTTTCAACATGATTTCATATCTAATGTCTGATTTTTGTTTGGTAATCGATTCTCCCCCCCCCCTCCGCAATGTAAGCTGATTTAAGAGCATTTTTGTTTTTCACAATCATAGGCATCATCCTATTTGACATACAGTATGCAATAGCAAAGTCCTGGATATGCATACCACCTTCATTCCTCTCAACAATCTCTTTTTTCACCCCATGGTGATCTAACAATTTTCTTCACTGCTTGACTGCTCTCTTTAATTTTCCTAAAACTCAGTGTTAAGGAATTTACAAATAATTTATGTAAAAAACATAAAATCACTAAAAAATTTGGAGTTATAGCATGGGCTGGTTAATAGCAATAGGCAAAATTATGTTAATGTTAGTCGTAGCATTGTCTCAAAAGAGGTACACAAGTGTAGTGTGCCCAGGTGTGACTCGCTGAACTTGAATAATATTCCGCAGGAAAATTTTTGCATCCAACTGGATATATACCAGGTTGAATGCATTTCAAAGCAGATGTAAACTGAGGTACTGACTGTATTTTAAATTATCAGGAAACTGGAATGTAATATTTTTTTTAAAAGGAAATAGTAATACACCACCAGTTCTGCAATGCCCCAGACATTTTTCAAATTCTGATAAGGCAGAGTCTAACCTATTCTAACTATTCTGTATGAGAAGCAATTATTCTATAATATTTTAAATTTACCTTGTAAAAATAATTTACCAGAAATTTCCTGAAATTCAATTAGAAAGATTCAATGGATAATAATGGGCAATAACTTTCTTGCCATTATCAAGCTATGCTGGAAGCTTACTTGCTTCAAACATGACTTATGTCAGCAGAGACTGATGGCCAAGCAAGAATCACACAGTAATCCAAGACAGTATACTACTTTGGTGATGAAAAACCAATACTTAAATGATAGAAATCTAAAATAATCTGGACACTAATTACAGTTAAATGTAAATGATTTTGTCTGAAGAGTCAGGCATTTGCCAAGTAGCAATAAAATTTGCATCAGAACTACTGACACCTAAAAAATTAAACTTTTGCCTTGACATGACATGATGATATGTTGTACTGTGATAATAAGAATCTATATTCACACAGATGATAATACTCATGATGAGTTTTGAGCGCATGTATATGGCCTAGAAACAAAACTTCAGTTATCAGCATAGAAGCCATTCAAATTTCCTACGCTACACAAAGTACAGCAAGTCTGGAGTAACGATTTTGAGGGGGGGGGGTTGCTGTTACCAGGGTGTTGCTATTAAATGAAATATTATCATTATATATTAGAACACCGATATCCATTAGATCAAACATTACCATTACATATAAGAACACCTCCACTCATCTCAGGCAGATATTGCCAAATATACAATCTCTCATATCTGGCACATTTCCTATTCTTTTGTTAACTTGTGTGCTCTGTTCCACACTTCAACTTTCAGCTATGAATATGTACCAGTTTCTCTTTAAATGTCTTCTGAATATGGATATCTATTGGGTGTTTTTCTAAAATAGATAACTTAACCTAAGCTATTAGCAGCATTATGACATTATGTTGTAGGGTTTCCCTTATTTTGCATAATAAATTTATTTTAAGTTTGATACCTTTCCTGAACTTGTAGCAGTAATCAAGGCAAGATAATTTGAATTAACTCTGCATTGGGCTTTTTTCCATATAATAAATTAGCAACTGTACCTTGTGTAAAATGAAGTCTGACAGCTCTTCAATTTTAAATTGTACTTGCTGTATAATTTGGCCTCAAGCCTAGCTCTGTCTTTGACCACAGGGAACACTTTTATTAGAGTAGCTTTAAAATTTTTGAACATATATGTAGGGCTGCCAGTCTTCCCCAAATGAAATTTTCCGATGCCTTTAAACCAACTTAATGCCTACCCTCGTAAGGTGGTCGTTGTTATTGTAATCTTCAGGACTTCAGGAATGGGATAAAGCAAAAAATGATTATCTAAATTTTCTAGGAAGCTAGTAACCGAGGTTCTTCCGTCGAATGTCCCTGCAGGTTTCATGAAGGCCCACGTTGTTTCAAGGAGGTAGCCAAATCCTTCTGTTATGTTACCAAGAGCTGATGAAGTTTGCGATGTTGATGGGGCTAGCTCAACTGCAGCATCATTGTCGCCCATTAGTTCGGAAAAAGTCATGCACCTCTTGTAAGAACTGTCTCTGTTATTCCACATAAACTAACTTAGATCGTACAATGAACTTGGCAAATTCTCACACAGGCGTGAATAAATTACCAGCTCAGAAGACGGGTGAAAAATAACCCTTTACTTAATTCAAATGATTAACAGAAAGGCACAATCTTTGTGCTTTACAATGGCACCATCAACTTGTGGTGAAACTGAAATGTAGAATATAAATCATATCAAATCTAAAATAAAATAGTGCTGGATCAGCATGTTAAATTACACTTAATAGGCTGACTCACAAAAACCTAACAGGCGTGATGATAATCTGAAATGGCCAAGAGACTTCCCAGTGTAACAGCGAGATAACAACAAAACGTTCACTGGCTAGTGAAAGCATGCTCTGAATAAACTCTGAGATTCACCTGTATAAATATTCACTTCACATAACTTTAAATTTACATCATGGCGAGAAAATACTTGGGAAAATTCAGGAGTTCAGGAAAGGTATCAAACTTAAAATAAATTTGTTATGCAAAATAAGGGAAACCCTACAATGTATAGTAAGAGAAAAGAACATTATAACACAATCATATATTGTTATGTCCTTTTCTCTTTTACATGTTTTGACCTTTTGGTTAAAGACTTCATATATTAGATACAGTATGTGAAAATTTATACATTAGTTATAGCTAGCAAAATAATTTAAATCACTACTTATAGTAAAACTTACTTATTTATTTTTGTATTAGCATGATAACAAGTTCTGCATAATATAAAAATATAATAGTAAAAGTTTCTTAAACAAAACTTTTTGGAAGAGGAGCTTCTGCTCAAAATTCTAGAAGTAAAAGAAACTCACTTTAGCAAAAAATCCTTGAAGCATAATCTTAGTTTATGCTGAAGTGGAGTAGGAGATTTTTTCCCATCAATCAAATCAAGAAGGAACACATGTGCTACTTCCATAGGACCCTGAAAAATAATCAATTTCATTTTGACTTTTACAGTAACAAAAGTTAAGCTTTTTTTTTTAATAAAAAGGCTTCATAGAAAAAATTTATTAAAATGTTAACGTATCTTTTCTTATAAAATTATCTAGTTGTAAATGACAGAAAGCAAATACAGAAGGTGCATATTTCATTATGCCATGTAATTAAAAGTGCAACAAAGATGATTCACTTATCAATTAATATTTATAGATTAATTACTGTGTACTTTCGTTACTGTCTTACAGTTCAACAACTTTCACATTTAAGAAGACTATGGAAAAATGATTTCATTTTCAATTTTTAACACCAGTTTTTATGGGCAGAATTCCTAATTTTGATACATAAAAATGCAACTGATCTTACAAGAGAATAAATATTAGATATAAGATCATAATATCTATACATATTACAGAAGTAAATATATATTTCTTTGTTACATTATCATCATAAATTAAGAATACAGGAGAATCAACAGTTTCATATATGCATGTTATCATTTAAGGATAATCACACACTGTAATTTTGGATTTTCAGAACACTAGAAAATAGAAATGTTTTTTTACATCTATGAAAGGAAGCACTATTATTATACAATCTGTATTATGATGCCTTCAGAGTTGGATTAACCATTAAGCAAAATAAGCATTTGCTTAGGGCATCAAGAAAAAGGGCACCACAAGAAGGTACTTGAGGATCTTGGAAAGGGAGGCCCGTAAAAAATTTTTATTGAAGTTTTAACACAGAACATCTGGTGCATAGGAACTAAGCCAGAGAGAGAAAAAAATGGCATAAATGTAGGTGAGAGCACCAAAATCTTTTAGTGATGCATTCAAAATGTATGCCAAACGAAGACTGTTTTTTGCCTAGGTTTAAATTTTACTGAATATTTCTCTTCCATCTGATTACCATACATGTATTAAACACTACAGAAGAATTATGTCATAAAGTCTATGATAAAATACTGTATCAAAACATCAATCAAATTTTGGCTTTCATTAGCAGATGATTAGGTTCCAAAAATTAAGAAATTCATAATAGACACACTCTTCATACTATGTTGTTTCAAATGAAAACCAGATGATAATAAAATGAATTTATTTTTACCTGATTAACAGTAGTTCCTATACAACCTTGCAATACCATTTGCAAAATTTTAGGATCTGCTGGTTCTTGAGTTGTTGCAGTTGCCAACTCTTGGGTCTTTTTCATTATGTCTTCAATTGCAACTTCAATTGGTGTTAGCACAATCTTTCAGATAATTTAATAATTCAAACAATATAGATAAAATTTACATAAAAAGCATGTATTTATTAAAAAATCTACTAAGGTTAATAAATCTAGAAAGTAAAATGAAAATAAGTGAATAAAATTTATTTTACATATGGAAGTTCACATATATATTTATGAATTAAAAATAGCTTTCTGAAATAAAACATTAAAAGCTGTTGCTGTTTAAAAGACATTCATATAATATGATGAACTGTTTTTTTCAATTACTACAATAAGTAATTTTATTAGAATTCCATTTTAACATTTCAAGATCTTGAAAAATCAAGATATTACATAAGAAAGAATTATACAGAATATAGCATAAACAAAAATAAACAGAATAAGCAGTAGTAGTTTACCTGATGTCTTTCTACAACCTGTATTCTTGTTTTAACATACGGAAACGTATATGCTGTAGTAAGAATAGTTTTACGTTTATATTGTTCATGTAATTCACCATGAGCCCGTCCATCAGGCGTGAATGGTGTTGCATAAATAAAGCATCCTATAAAAATTTTTCATCATTATTGTTGGTGTGAAGCCTGTTCTTGATCTTTATTATATATGCAACAAGGGAATATATCTTAACAAAAGTACTATGTAATAAAATGCCTCATGACTTGAAAATAAAAGAACTGTTTCCTTATTACTGCTTGTTAATAAGAAAATGTATTGAAAATAACATTTAAATAATGAACTAATGAAGATAGATAAAGACATTATGCCACTAAGAAGAGTCTAAGATTGCATTACATCTTTATTTATTATAAAATAATGTCTTTACAATAACCTACACAGCATTATATCATTATTTACATTTCATTTAAAATATAATTTGATTTATTTAGCAAAGTACATGAGAGTTATTTGCTTAAGGTGAGTGATGCCTTCGTGAAGGACTTCCTAAGAAAAACTGATTGATATCCATACAAAAACACCCCTACAGCTAGCTCATTTTAGAAGTTAAATATGCAGAGACATTATACTTCATGAAAAAGCAACAGCTTTGTGTTTGGCATGATGCAGTTTCCTGCAGAAGCAATTGACTCTTTATAGTGAAATCAGCAATATTTCTTTTCAGGTCCTAAATTTTGTCATATACAAAAAAGAATTAAACAAGACCAAAAAAAGGGGGGGGGGAATCTTTTTTGCACATTGCAAATAATTTTTTTAGAAATTTTCATTACAATTTCTTAAATACATATAGCAATTTTTCTATTAAGTAATGAATTTTTTTACTTACTTATGTTGTAATTTCTATCAAAATGAGTAATACGCTCCCGTAATTGGAACATTTCAAAAAATGGTTCAACATATGTTATTTGAATATAAGCCTATAAATATAAAATTAATAATTAAATGTCATTGAATTTCATGATTTCTAATTTACACAGATAAAACAACAAATCTCAAATTAAGCTAAAGATCTGTGTATCACAAATTAAGAGATAAAAAATATGCTATGCAATTATGATACGAATGTAATTTTTTTTAAATGCTACATTATCAAGTTAGAGCAATTAGAAAATTAATGCATGTTAAATAACATTTAGAAATGTTAGACAGTTACTGCCTAGGCAGTATATTTCATCAGATTTTGTCTCTCACAATTATTTCAACCAAATGTCTCTCTTTTTTTATCTTATATATATATATATACACACACACACACGCATATATTTAAGATAAAAAATCTGATGTGTACACCACATGACTTCCTTGCCGACTATTAAATTATATGCAGTTTTCCCTGTATTTCATTTAAACTTATTTCCTTGAATTCCATTACAGATGTATTTCTCATCCAATTAACTCACTTTTCACTTAACGGCAAGGCAAAAATACATAAAACCACAAAATTTCTTTATTAAAAATTGAAAAATATAAAACACCAAATACAGTTAAAACAATAAAGAAAAGCTGATGTGTACACCAAAATGTGTGGAATATTAAATTCCACACATTTTTTCCTGCCCTTCATTTAAGCTTATTTCCTTGAACTTCATTAGAGATATTTTTCTCGTATAATTAATTCAGTTCTCACTTTGAGACAAGGCAAAAATACATAAAAACTCAAAATATCTATATTAAAGATTGAAAGAGATAGAAAAACATTAAATACCGAATACAGTTAAAAATGGTTAAAAAAACTTTTTTTTCAATTAAAATTAGTTTCTATGCGGACACAAGCAATTCAGCCAGCAGACAGGAAGACTGATTTTTCGGTGCATGAAACAAACTTCTAGGATGAGTAAGTTATGTCCAGATGACTCGAAATCCCATAGCAATGCAGTTTCACAAATGTAATCCTAATGAGGTAGGGTGCTGTTTAGGGCTGTCACAGGAAAACCGCTGACAGCCACTCACAAGTGCATTAGGAGGGAAAATATGAATACATCATGATCACAAATTGATTATAAAGACTACAAACTTAAAACAAGTCATGACTTTCCTTATAATGAAGTTAATTTCAGAATCCCATAGCAATGGATGGTCGTAAATATAATCCTAATGAGACAGGGGTTGTTAGGAGCTGTACCAGGGAAAGTGTCAACAGCCATCTACAAAGGCATATATCGGATCAGTTGCACGATAAACAAAGATGCAAGAATGGCAATCTAATCATGGGTAGGAAAACTGTTTATTTAGCAATAATTTACAATAATATGTATACACTTTCAGTTTCACAACAAGAGCTCAAAGTTCTGACCATTCATTGTTATGCAGGCTTCCCAATAGTGATGCATGGATTGTCGAACCCTTTCAAAAATAGCCAGTATGTCGTAGACATTTGCAGCTGCCATGGAGATTCTTGAAGGTCTGTTACAGTCAGTGGGTGTCTCATAGAATATGGCTTTCAAGCCTCCCCACAAGAAGAAATCCAGGCTAGATAAATTGGGCGATCATGGCGGCAATGGGATGGATCTTCAGTATCCAATCCACTGCTGTGCAAACATATTGTTCAAGTAATCCCATACATCATGGGCAAAATGACGGCAGCCCCACAGTAGGTAGCAGACTGCAAACTGAACACAAGTAAAAATATTATCAAGTAATTGTGGCAGCACCTCCTCCAGAAAAACGTAATATTTTCTATGATTCAGTAGTGATGGTAAGAGAATATTAACACATGATTATCGCAAATTGACATGCTCGATTATGTAATCACCAATAATACACATCCATACATTTATGGAAAACCATCTTGAGCAAGATGTGCCAGCATACTTCATGGGCTCCACACATGAACATTGTGTTGATTGAAGATACCTTCATGACAGAAAATAGCTTCAAGAAAAGAATGCAGGATGGAAATGTCAGGTTTGGTTGCATTTATCCATGTACCAGTGTGTGAATTGCATGAGTCGAGGTTAATCCTCAGGCTGCAATGACTGGATCTGTTGGAAATGATATGATGTAAATGTTTTCTGTGTAATGTGTTTCATACACTGGATTGAGATGCTGCAATATGTCAATCCAGGCAATGGTTTGTCTGCTTGTACCAGGACTTTCTTCTACTTGATGCACTATTCCTTTTCTAAGACACATGTACATGCCATTTGTGGCCTGTCCTGTATCATGCTTGTTCTTGCAGAATGTCCCATTAGGTTATGGTGCAAATTCATAAACATTCCATACCTGGGTGCATATCTATTTGGGTACCATTCAAAATATAAGCATGCCTTAGCCCTTCTGTTACAGTGAACTTCTCCATACACAAAGTGAATGTCCACCATTTCTACATTCCTAATAAATTGTTCCATGTTCTCCATATGCAACTGGAATTTGAAATGGCTAATGGTGCATTCCACCTACAGCTCTAATAAACAGCATCCCCAAATGTACAAAACTATAAGTGATAAGAATCAGGCACATAGCCAGAAAATTTCAGGCAGCTTCATTATTGGATAGATCATGACTTATTTTAAGTTTATGGTCTTTAATTCTCAATTTGTGATAATGATGTATTAATATTTTCCATCCTAACATGGGTGGTTATTGATTGTTTTCCTTTGACAGTCCCTAATATACCCTCTGTCTTGCTAAGACTGCATTTCTGACCCTCCACTGTAATGTGATTCTGAGTTATCTAGGTATAATCTATCTCCCCTAGACGTTTGTTCCTCCAGTTTTGAATAAACCTATATAATATATATATATAATTTATCTCTTGATTATACATAAAACATAAAAATTATAATTTTAATTTGCAGTAGTCCCTTAAGTCTCCATTTTAACTTGGGTATTTTCCTTTTCTGCTCTAAATTTAGTAACTGTTTAAAAATCTCTCTGAATGGCACTAATTTCAAAACTAACCCATGCCATATGATTCTTACATAATGCTAATGATGTAGGCACTTACATAAACACTTCAATGAATAAGATTTCAATTTGAACTGAAATAAAACATAATCAATAGGAAAATCTGACAACCATAACCCAAATCATTTTGATCAACTATTATCTAAAAAATGTTACATTCCTGTTCTTGTCAGATACTGCTAATATGCATCTCTTTTTCATCTGTTGTATCATCATAAGATATAAAAAGGATACAAACGTGTTCAAGAATGCAAGTGCAGAATTATGATATATAATTCATATTGAGAATGTATTTCATAAGAATATAAAAAAATATACGTATTTGGACACTACTTCTTCATTTATCTGCAAGTTATGCTTGCTCTATTGCAATATTAACAACATTACATTTATACATACATACATATACACAGGTGGTTATCAAAATAACGGAAACACTCTAGATTTATTAGGAATTCTTTATTAATATGGCATAAGACTGCTTTTGGCATGTAATACAGCTTAGATTCACTTGGAAATCAAATCATACAATAAGAACTAATAAGTGTTTAGAGGAATATTATACAATTCTTCACGGAGATATTGAGAAAGTTCCAGGAGAGATGCTCATGGAGGATATCGATTCCAGATTGAATGTTTCAAGACAGACCATAATGGTTACCTTACATTGAGGTTGGGGGACTGTGCAGGCCAAGGTAGATGTTCACTTTATCCTCAAGTTCATCAAACCCTGATTGGACAAGTCTTGCTAAATGAATAGGAGCATTATAGTCTCGGAAAATTTCATCTCTTGCAGAAAACAAAGTTTGCTTCATAGGATGGACCTGGCCAGCTAAACTTTCTCTATACTTCTCCCCAGTGATCCTTCCTTGCAGAGTTACAACTGGGCCAGCAGAAAACCATGACACGGCTGCCCATACCATAATAGATCCACTTCCATACTTGACAGTTGGAAGGAGACAATTCCGATCAAATGATTGCGCAGGTGTCCTCCAAACATGGACCGCCCTGTTGTTGGGAAAAGTGTGAAAGATGATTCATCTGACCATATGACTATCTTCCATTTATCAACCAATCAGGTTTTGTGGTTGTGGCACCACTGTAGACAACGTTTGGCATTTACATGCGTGACAAGTGGCTTGGGAATTGCTGCTATGATGTAAATATTCTGTTTATGAAGGTGCCTGTTAAATGCAATTACTTACAGAGAATCCATATGCTGATTGAGCTCTGCAGTCACTTTGGCTGCAGTTGTTTTCTTTTTAGACATTAAAATCCACTTCAATACAATGTTGGTCTCTTTTACTCAGCTTCTTCTTCCATCCACTATTTTGCTTTGCTGAGCTTGTCTTGCAGCATTGTGCATATGCTGTCATGATTTTAGACACTGTACCTTTAGAAAAGCCTAACAGCTCCGATGTTTCAGTCACAGTTGTTCTAGCTATTCGGGCTCCTTAAAATTTGGTCCCTCTGAAACTCTGTGAGGTCTGACATTTTATGATTTTGGCAAAAATCTAAGACATATACAACTTCACTAGAGCTATTTCATACTACTATGATGTATACTACTTATATTAAAAAAATCGTAGCTAGGATTTTATTTTAATGCATATGAAACGCGTTCTTAAATGTCACTTTTATTCACAGGTGATTCCATTATTTTAATAACCGCCTATATATATATAAGGAAAAAGAGTAAAATTCTAAAAGCAATCACCTAAAAGTAAATTTGATACCTTAGTTTCAGTAAAAAAACTTGAACAAAAAATAATTACTAAAAAGTAAAAGTAATTGAAAAAAAAAAAAAAAAACCCTAAAAAACTAAATGTTGGTATTTTGGTATTGAAGAAATTCAACATTTAAAAAATTAAAACATGTAAATAATTAAAAAACATTTTAAGCACAAGCTAAATAAAATATTAAAATCATCAGAATAAATTACAAAAAATGGCAGTAAATGGAAATTTAGCCTAACTCGAGGTTCATCAAGGATTTATCAAGGGAAAAGCATGACAATTTCGAGCACAACTAAACTCCAGTACACATTTCGTCAAACGACAATAATTGAGACAGAAGCGAAAAAACATTAATAGAAAAAAAAAAGAATCTACATAATACAGTTGGTCTCAATTCTTATCGTTTCTTTTCCCGACGTGCCTGCCTGCCATAAATTTAAAATTAAAACACTACTGAAAAAGAAAAAACTTAAAAAAAAAGTTTAATAAAGTGAATGTACAAATAAACGTAAATAGCCAATTAGGCATTAGTCAAAAAATATATAATTTTAAGGGACATCCCAATGAGCTAGAAGAATTAAACTTTATGGCAGAAAAAGAAATTAAAAATAAAACACAAGTCTCTTGCTAAGACCATTAAAAAGGTTAAAGAAAATGAACAAACCTGGAACCTAGCAGTAGCTGCAACAAAATTAAATGAGTAAAAAAGCTGAAAGAGGTTGCCAGAATTAGAATTCTAAAAAAGGAAGCAGCCAGAAAAGAAATTGAAAATCACCAATAAGGTGTAACTTGGAAGTTGGGGGAAGTAAATGTCATGATGCTGAACCAATTAAGCGCCACGGCCAGTGTGGAAATCTGGACAGAAGGAAGGGAGGGCATACAGGAGTTAATCTTTGAATGTCGAAGATGGAAGCTTTTTCAACAAAATGGCGTCCAGTTCAGTGCTGAGTCACGTAAATAATTTTTGAATGTGAAGAACAAAATGGCTAAACTTAAAAAGGTAAAATCTGGACTGAAAGCATTGGAAATTGGAAAAAAGCATGATTTGTTAGAAAAAGTCATAATTCTTCTTGCTAGAGGGCTTACAAGTGATTAGAAACGAAAGAGGCCCTTAAAATTAGCAAAAGGAAAGTAAAGGCCAGAAAACAGTAATATTAAATTTTAAATTTAATAATTAAACTGAAGTTTTGTTCACATTTAAAAGAGTATAAAAGTAGCAGTAAAAGGAATCCATGTTACATTTTCACATGCTATCAATTAAAAAATTACATATCAATAAAAAACTTTAAAAGGATTATTTATATGTTAACATAAATTTCTTTTAGTTTTAGCTGGCTTAAAAAGCTGACTTGATAAATAACTAGATCAATATAATAAATTATGGCATGACACTCTGAAGTTATCTGCTTATAAAAATTAATGTGTTGTCAGCCTATATTGTTGAAGTAAATCCACTTTTCATCACAAAGAGCAATCTGGTCCAGATTTTTGTCCTCTTGCTGATATTTGAGCAGAATAGTGCAGGCCCAAACATGTCTGTTCTAATCTGCTTGAGTCAGCTCATGAGGCGCCCAGCGAATGAACTTCTACATCAAGTTTATGCGAGGCATAGCACGACTAATGGACATGGCACTAACATCTAACTCCTTAGCAAGCTCTAGAGTGGTTGAATACTGATCTTCAACGATAACAATATTTTTTTACAAATTTCACAACACAGTGTTTTAAAGCAAGTTTCTTTCTTTCAAATGCCAAAAAACCTGTTTGATAAATATAATTAAACACATCAATGCAAACTGTTTGCGCAGATGATATTTGTGGTGGCAAGAAACTTTTGTTAAACCTGATATTAAGTACGTAATGAACTGAGTTATTCTTCATTAAATAAATTAGATTATTTAATGATTATGAGCCATAGTATATTGTTTTAATTCAATAAAATTATTTTTTGTTGCTTTATTGAATTCAAGATATATGCAAGCTGAAAATGCAATACTAATACCTATATTTTTAAAATTTTATAAAAAACTGTCTCTGCAGTGATTACTTATAGATGTTTTTTAACTGAGTAAAATAAATAAGTTGCAAAAATTGGGTTGCAAAATTTGAAAAATTCAATCTTCCATTGATTTAATTTTAATAATAATAATAATAAAAGGGGAATAGAACTCATTGTTATTATCAGTGCAGCATTTTTCTATTCTAATTGGTGACTTTTTTAAAAAAAGTTTATCACTTCTTATATGTAGAAGGTAATGTATTCTCTTCTTTGTTATTAGTTAAAATTTCTTCATAGATTCATTAGCAAAGTCTGATTGTTTAATTTCAAAAATTAAATGCATTACCTTCTACATATAAGAGAAACTTTTGCATTTGTTTTTACTAATTTTTTCTTATGTGCTTAATGCTCAAGTTATTTTCCAGTCCATCTTTGCAAAATTCATTTTGCTTAGACCTTACAAATTTTATACAAAATCTGAATGATTCTGGAAATTTACAATATGCTTTGTCATAGTAGTTAATTATACTTGGCTCAAATTAAAAAAGCCCTAAAATCTTCCATCATTATTATAACTGCTTGCTTTTCTATTACTCTCTCAATTTTGCTTCTATCAAAATCAAGGAGAAAACATTTAACAGTTAATGATGAAGACGTTTTTTAAAAGACATTTATATTTATAAAAATCAGGAAATTTTGTTCTATGCCTCTCAGTTTACTACTTTACAATTTTTTCAACCTTATTTAATGAATTTGTTCCTTTAAACAGACCATGCTAAACATAATTTACAGGCATTTTCAAGCAATATGATCAGTATAACTGCTAAAAATTAATTTTGTTCTTGATAAGAAATAACCTTTTTCTTGAAACACAACTTCTCCTCCCCCTTCATTTAAGTAAAGTTTCAGACTAAAATAAAATTAAATTTAACAATTTATCAAAGCTAACATGCAACTCTTGCATTTATTTCATTTAAAAAATCACTGTTTTTGATGTAAAATAACCATCTGCAATAATTTTATTTCAAATGCATTATCAGACACATTTCCAATTCTGAAGCTGTGTTTTCGGATGCCACTATTTTCACTGTTTCTCTACGTGAAAAGGGAACAATGCAACATGGTAATTCCAATTAAAGATCTCTTAATAGCAAAAAAAGTAAAAATGTTTTTTGAATGAAATTTTATAACAAATTTTAAAAAATTGCATAAATATACATATCTTGTAATTTTTTAATTTTAAAAAATTTAAAAAATTCTTTTCTACTTTGATTTAAAAAATTAATTACTATAATTTTATTTAATTAAATGAAAAACAGATAGCTTTTAAATAATGATGAATTTATATATATTTCAGAAAAACCTTTTCATAGTCTTTTCTGAAAGTCAAGCCAGAATCTTCTAAATTTATACATGTATATCAATTTTAAACTTCTCAGAATTTATTATTATTGGAAGATAAGTTAAAGTGAGAATTAATAATTCTTTTATAAATAAAATAAATATTACAGTTACTGGTAACAAATAAACATAATTTACTTTATGTAGCATAAATATACCTTTCTAAAATTTAAAAAAAAAATTCAGCACTAGATATTAATTAAAATAATTCAATAATGATACTTCTAGATGCATATTTAAACAAAATAATTATAATAATTAAAACACAGGTTAATTTACCTTGTCTGGATTAAGCTTTAGTGGATCTACACTGTTAGAATCTTTTATGACTTCTACACATTCGGGACCAAATCTTTCCATATAAAAATTCTAAAATTATAAAATAATAAACTGTACCCATATATTTAGAAATAAAATTGCAATACAAGGAAATTACAAAAATTAGTAAAAATATTCACATTTTATCGCAAAATTCTAGAGGGGAAGAGGGGGGGAACCACCAGTGTTTTTAATTAGAAAAATTTTCAAAAAAACTAAATTAATATGGATTTGAATCTAAATCTAATACATCCAATATGACCAAATCAGTTTAGTTAGTTAAGAAAACTAAATTAATACATTTCCATTTTCTTTGTAATAAAAATTATAAAATTCTTTTACCTAAACCCCAATTTTAAAAGCTATTACAAAACAGAAAAATATTTAGTTCAGACCATTATACTGATTATTCAGGTTCTAACATCAAAAAACTTCACCGCTGCACAATAGAAAGCCCCTCTTGAAAGGGAAATAAAAATACAGTACATATAATTATAGGTAAATTGAAACTGTTTATTACCAGCAAATACAAAATTATATCAATTTCAGTTTTATTCATTGCCTTTAACATGACTATTAATTAAAAAAAAGTTAATGATATCCTGGGATACGCTTCTCCAAATGGGCAATTCTATGGATTTCTAGCCCACAACAGCACTGCAGTCCAACCACCATTTTTCCTGCATTTGCACACATTAACTCCATGTGATAATTTTTCCATCACAAAATGCTAGTACAGACATTATGCAGGTGAACTTTTTTATTTATAATTTTTACCCAGAATCAAGGCGCAGACATTAAGACAGTGTGCTTTGAGCTCAATGGATATAAAATATGCACATATAATTTTATACAACATGTCTTTCACAAACACAAATTCAATTTAAAAATATGTTTTTAGTGTTATGCTTATCATGCTGCACAATGGAACTTAATTTAAAAGGGAAAAAACCTTCAAAATTAAAACTTGATTAAAATTTGAACAAAAAATTTAACATGAAAAACACTGAATTCTTCTCAGATTGAGTACAATAACTAAATATATTAAGTGGCCACTTAATTACACCATGTCAGTACTACTATGTCATTGTTATGACCACCATGTCAATACTTTGCTTAGCCGCCATTTGCTTTTAATAAAGCATTGATTCTTCTTTGCATGAAGTGTATGAGATGTTGATATGCTATTTGTGAAATGGGACTATGCTTCATGAACAGTACTTTCCAGTAAACAAAACTTGCATAATACCAGCGTTGGCAAATTGCATTATCTTATTGAAAGTAGTCACTGCCATTGGGATAAACAATCAATGTAATAGTATGTACTTAGACAGAAAAGATGTTTGGATATTATATCTTAGACATTCATGAACACAAATTAAAGGCCCCAAAGAATGCCAGGAAAACATTCTCCAAACTATCCCATTGCCTCTACAAGCTTGAAGGATTATAGCTATGCACTTAGCATCCATGCTTTCATGTGTTTCTGCCAAAATCTCACTTACCCATCTAAATGGTGTAGCTGAAAACACAATTCATTAAACCATATAACTTGTTTCCAATTCTCCTGTACCCTATCCTTGCACTCCTGAGAGAATCTGAGATATTTTATCTTGCAAGCTGCAGACAGCAACAATGTTCCAACTGGCCATTAGCTTCCATATCTCATATAATGCATTTATGGCAAATATTAAGCCTGAAAATCCTTTGAGACAATCCTGAATTAAGATTTGTTGTATTGTTGCTGTTTTGTAACCTTCTACAAGTCTAGAGACTCTTCATTCTACCTAGCATTCAGCAGCTGGTGATGACCATAAGTTGCAAGTTAAAAAATTTTTTTTCCAGACAATCTTTAAACACATTGACTAAATCTGCTCTTTAACATTTCACAACGATGGCTATTTCATTGATAGTCATTGATACTTCTCTATTGTTCCAAGCTCCTACAATCACCCCACATACAAATACAAAGCCCATCAAATTCTATTTTTTACATATATATTTACAAACAATTCACCTATACATCTGTCTCAGAATATAAATTTTTCTTTTTATACTAGCCTTGCACTTTAGAAACAACAGTGTGACCCCATAGTCTAATTTGCTTAACACTGACAGGTGGTCTCAATAAAAAGTGTACACTTATCAGATAACAATTTTCATCCCAAAAATGCTGAATTGCATCTAGAATGCATGATTTTTTTTAATATCTATCAAAATCAATATTAAAAATTTTCAGCTTTCAATTTAATCAGAGCTAATGTCTCTTAATGGTTCTCAAATTTCAAATATTGGGAAATATAGGAGAAAAATCAAAACAAAAGTTATAAAACCAATTTTTTAGAATTATGAAAAATAACATTACAATTAAAACTTACTTCTAATCTATGAGAAATTTCTGGCAGTTTTGTTAAGTATGGTTCCTTGTAGACAAATTCTTCTCCATCTAAATCTCCAAATTTAGCACCATAGAAACCCACACGGAAATATGTTCCAAAAACTCGTTTACCAACCTAAAATCATCATATGTATGTAGTTAAACACATAACAGAAAAATCTTTCAAAATTAATATGTACATATAAGATATTTTGATTTACTTGTTGATCAATTTTCACAAATGAATCATGCAATTTGTTATGAATCAAAGCAAGGCTTTTATAATCTCGGTGAGCTTCAGCAATTGGTATAAGTATTTTGTACACTTCATTTACATTTTCATACATTCCTCCCTAAAGAGCAAAAAATAAGACATCTCAAGTCAAATGATTAATCTGCATTTATTCCACAATCAAATTTTAAAATCAATAAGAAGATGATGCAACTAGAATAAGCACCTGACTGAAAGAATTTGCAGCTTGTTCTAAAAGCCCTATTAGGCCATTTTCTGTAAAATATTTTCCTGTGCATATCCCTTCTTCATCAGGAGATACAATATCATCAGATACAGCACTTTCCTCTAAGACATTTGGAGAAATTTTCTGAAAGGCAACAAAAATTTTTATTGGCATTATAAGTAGTTATTACTTAGAATTTTTTAAAAAGTAAACAGATGTACACCTTGCACACATAAAAAAAGGGGGGCACAGTTCTATATCTCCCATTCTACTGGGCCGATTGTCGAAATTTAAATTGCGGTTTCCATGTCTCAAAAGCGCGACTTAGGATATATATTAGATTTATATATAGCATGGTTCTGACATCAGACTTTTTCTGAAATAACATATAAATGTTTTTCCATATTTCTATTCTACGACTCAAATTATGAGAAAGTGTTAAATTATGTAAAAATCATATGAGTAGTTTTTAAAAAAATATCTCTCAAAATTTTAGCTTCTCCATGTTTATTGAATTTTGTATATATTTATTAATATTTCTTTTTTATTAAACTTATTTGATTCTTCTTTTCACATTTCAAAACTTAGGTTCACTCCAAATACAATTCGCCTATTTTTTATGATTTTATTTTTAAAATTTGTATTTTTAAATAATTTTTATACATTTTTTGAAAAACATTTTGGATTATAATTGTAGAATCGAAATAGGGAAAAAAACTGGTATGTTATTTCAGAAAAGTCCGATTTCGTGTCAAAATACCTATGTTAGAATAATGCTATATATAAATCTAATATATATCCTAAGTTGCGCTTTCGAGACATGAAAAATACAAGTTAATTTTCGAAAATCGATCCAGTAGAACGGATTTTTTTTTGTGCAAGGTGTACATTTGTGATTTCCAGTAAATTTCAGTTCTCATTCTGTTTATAGAACCGAGAATAAAAATATCCTATAATGAAATTTACTTGTAGTGCTTTAAATATTGTATTATTGTGAAGTGAAGCATTTTGTATACCAAATCATAGTACAAATGTTATGTATATTTGTGGTGTCCCTCAGACTGCATGCACATCACAACATCATCTGCTGTGGTCATGGCACAATTTCACAAAATTTATTGCAACATATCAGTACTATCCTCACCAATTACATTTTAGAGTCATTAGGATTTTATTTCAAAGCAGGAGACATGAAAAACAAGCAATGCCATCACCAAGACTCGGACCTCTTGATATGCGCCGAGTGTACTGACCATTACACAATGAAGGCATGCTAAGAAGGCAGGGCAAATACCTTATATATACCCCCTTTTAAAAGGTGACTGAGTATTAGGGAACCCAGTCATCAAATCCTGGTGGTGGAGAATCATCATTCACCACCTTTTTTAGTTCGGGGGCAACCATAGAGACATTAGATATTATTTCGAAGCAGGAGACATGAAAAATGAGCAATGCCCTCGGTGGAACTCTAACCTCTCTAATATGTGCTGAGTGGTCTGACATTTACAACATGAAGGAAGAAATACCTTATAACATTATAAGAAATACCTTATAACATTATAAAAAAAACAGTGGCAAACTGTTACAGCAATGTATATTCCATTATCCTTCAGCTATAACATATATTGGTGGCCAAAATTGAGGAAATCTTTTGGAAAAATCTCATTTTTGAAGACTGATGGCTCATAACAAAACTCTACTTTGAAGTAATAACATAAAATTATAGATTAATGGAAAAGTTAATTTAATGAAGAATGTAATACTTTAAAGTTTGTTCAGTTAGCTATATTCTATAAAAAGTTATTATCAAATAATATGAAAAAAGAAGCATAACTTAGTTAGATACATGTGAAACAGTTTTCTTTCATTGGAATACAGCCAATGACTATGAGTATTTAGAAAAGCAATCAGGTCACAACACAATTCAACTAATGACGTCATGTTTGATGGGTTACAAGAAGAAACATTCACAACAAAGTTGGACTGGTAATAGTTGAAAAGGTACCATGTGATGATAGAAGAATTAGGGGACTGTGCATAGGCGATAAAAGAAAATCATCTGGATGTATGCAAGAAGAAATGGCACAATTCAGTGTGAAGTTGAGTGCAAGGATTGTTAAGGGACAGACTGTGAAATTTGGTCTAAATGCTAGAATTCCAAGGAAAATGCTATGCTTATCTCTCAAACAAAAGATGAAACGATAATAAAACAGCAGAACAGTGTGACAATGATATTTGAAGTGATGAGACCAAAATCTTGGCACATGTTAGCAATGGTATAAAGTACATAAGGAGAAAAACCAGAGATTTGTATCCGGATTACATTATACTTACAGTATGACACCAAAAGGTGTGGGCAGAATTTGCAAGATTAATGAGATATGCAAATAAACATTTAAAATTTTTAAAGTCTGAAAACTTGTGTTATCTTCAAGCAATGAATTGTACATACTTTATTTTTACTACATATTAAGCAACAATATTTTTAAACTGTAAAGTTTCAGAACTGCTTTATTTTCTACCATGATGTTTATGATGGATGCCTGAAAATCTATGAAGCCAAAAGAAGACACTTCTTAATTATTAAGAGTACAAATACATCTCTGCCATTTGAAGAAAAAAAAAAGTGCAAGCAGTAAGTTATGGTTAAAACTGTCTGATATAAAGCACTGTATCATAAGATTGAACATCTGCTAACAACATAACCTTGAAACATTAGCGATTTTGTATCAGCATCATATATTTTTTTCCTGTGCAAAATTATCAAGTTTTCAGCCAAATAAGCGTCATATGCAGGAATTTAATTTGATAAAATCTGCAGCTGAGGTGAATCGACTGTTTTCAGAAACATATGGTGAGAAGTTGTTGTGAGTGGTTTCAAAAGTTTAAGAATGCTGAATTTGAGGTCGAAGAACGCAATGGAAAGATAAAAGTGTATGAAGACGTGGAGCGGAAGCATTATTGGATAAAGATTCATGCTAAACACAAATAGAAAATTAGCAGCAACTCAACAAGCATTTTCACACCATTTAAAATCATTGGGAATGTTTCAAAAGCAAGGAAACTAGCTTCCATATAAACTAAAGCCGAGGAATGTTGAATGCTGATTTTTTACATGTGAAATACTGCTTGCCAGGCATAAAAGAAAGGGTTTTTGCATCATATAGTCACTGGTGATTAAAAATAAATCAACTGTGAAAACCCAAAGAAGAAGAAATCATAGGGACCACCTGGCCATGCTTAGATATCAACAGCCAAGACGAGAATGTTTATGGAAAAGAAATCATGTTGTGTATATGGTGGGATTAACTTGACGTCAAGTAATATGAGTCTCTCCAATCAAACGAAACAATTATGAGGACACTCTACCACAAATAACTGATGAGACTGAACCAAGCACTTAAAGAAAAATGTGCCAACTTTTACTGTAGACATGAGAAAATTATTCACCTGCATGATAATGCTCATCCACATGCTGCGGTGCCGGTCAAAATCTACTTGAAAACACTCAAATGAAAAGTTTTTCCCCTTCTGTTGTATTTACTAGACATTGCTTGGATTATTATTTGCTTTGATTGATGACCCATGGCCTGTCTGAGCAATGCTTCACGTGATATGAAGATACCAAAAATTGGGTTAATTTATGGATAGTCTTGTAAGATGAAGTGTTCTTCTGATGTGGTATCCGTATGTTGTCAGGAAGATGGGAAAAAGTAGTGACTGGCGATGGACAACACTTTGAATAAAACATAATATACTATTCTTTCACAATAAATGCCCAATTTTTGATAAAAAACAGTGCAAACTTATTTGTACTCCCAATAGATAACTGCTAGAAATAAAATGGAATTAATAGAAGCAATAATATGTTCTTTGTTTCACATTATAACAGCAGCAGAACTTAAAACAAATTGAATTGTTATGTGGAAAGGTGCTGTAGGGCCATGATTAATGCTGAAGTTAGCAAATCAGAACATTAACTCACATGGTGAAAATTTTGGTATATTTCATTTTCTTTGTGAATTTCAATTTTTTTCCTTGTAATGTTATTCTAATAAAAATATCCTTCATAATTGTTATTACACTATATTGCTGATTAAGTTATCTATCCACTGATATATAATTTTCTGGCACTGCTCCCTTCCAAAAAAGAAACAAAAATGGTATCATGAGCTATAAAACCTTAAAAATACATTTTTTGGCAAAAGGTTTTCACATGTGGTACAACATTAATTGCTGTTCTGATGTATATTGACCTAACACAGATACATATACAGAATGTTGGATAAGTTAATTCCATCTTCTTTGTATTAGATAATGTGTAATACATTTCTGTCTTGCAAGAAAAAAAAAAAAAAAAGATTTTCAAGCAGTTACATCAGATCCTTCTTTTACAGAAGCCCTATTTATTTGCATTTCCTTACCTTATTTTATGCAAATGTCATTTCGGAAAATAGCAACATCAGAGTTTCACTTACAGTTTGATCAGATAGAAGAATGCTAACCCCCAACAAGGTCTGCACCACAGCCAGTGAGGCTATACCAGGCAGCAGAATTTATGAATGGCAAAAATTTTAGAATTAAGAGGAGTACTAAGCAGCAAAAATTAGGGATGGCAAAATTTTTAGAATTTAGATGAGGCACTGGGCAGCATAAGTTATGAACAGTAAATTTTTTAGAATTTAGTAGTAGAATTTAGGACATGCAGAAATTACACTGAGTGTTGGTTCTGCCCCCCCAACCACTTAAAGGCCAAAAGTGTGATTCTGGGCAGCAACAAAAACAGTGTCAATTAGTATTATTATTAGTGGCTATGGTGTGACTCCCTAGCTAGCAGTTGTTTGAAAGTGACATGAAGGGATTTCAGTTAGGTGGAAGAAAAATCTTTTTTTTTTTTTTTTTTTTTTTTTTAAATTGAGTAAATTACTTCCCATTCCTAGATTTTACAGAGGATCGGGGAAGAATTTTTAAAAAAAAATTATTTTATTTATCCCTTTTGCAACCGACACCTCAGTTAGTGAACTACTCTCCCAGGATGGCACTCTAGCATGATGCAGTGTCTTGTGAGATGGGCAACTAGGGTTGCTAAACCTAATTTTGTAAAAAAATTTACAGTCCAATTATTCTAATTTTTGGCACATTATGAAAGGAGCACTCTGGGAGCTAACAGAATTCATTTTAAAACTTTATCATTATACTTTTCTTAAAAATTATATAAAATAATAAATTCTGGAATATTAAAAATTTTGATTTTCTTCAAATAAATATGTATGGAAAAAATATCCAAATAATCAGATTTTATTATATTTTATTAATAACAATGAAAATTATTAAAAATCTCTTGCATAAAAAGCTAACATTAAAACAACAAAAAGGAAGAAATATCTCAAAGAGCAGATTGGACTTTTTGATTATTTCCATCAAAATAATAAAATAAAAAAATACTTTCATTTGCTCTGGTGTCACATCTGAAAGTTTCCTTGAATTTGAAGAAGGGGTAACTCTAAGATGATTCATACTTTTTTTTCTTTCAGAATGTACTTTATAAGATCATCGTAAAAAAATCAGTTTCTTTGACAGAGCTCCCAATGTTAATATTTGGTGCTCCTACAAAATCATAAGTTTTCAAATCTTGAAACATCCTAGTCCAAAATAAATATGTCCACTGACGCACTGTCCTGAGATGTAGAAGGCTGAGATTTCTATGTTTGATAATAATGTCCACATTAGAATTGCTGTAATTATCACTTTCCAGTTCTTTAGAAATATCATCCTTAGTGTCAGAAAATGACTCATATGTGTATAATCTTCTTCTGTTAAATACTATTTTTGTTTTGCCATTCGAAGTAAAAAAAATTTTTAGTCCAAAGGAATTTAGTCCCGAAGGACTATTACTTTCGTTTTGCGATTTTGCGTCGATTCACTCTGAATGCCCGTTTCACTTTTCAAATTGTTGCCACTAAATGTTATCGCTCTGCATTAAATTTTAAAAAATGAAAAAAATCTGCATAAATGTATGCATGTTTCTCGCATTGTGATAAAACCTAGAGCCATTGAATTTTGAATGACGGAATCCTACTGCGAATATGGGCATCTGGAAGCCCTAATTTTGAATTTGAAATTTGCTTTATTATCGATTTGATGTTTTGTAACATTTCAATGAATTTCTGATTAACAAACTAAATGATTTCAAAGCGAGCAATGGCAACACTGTAC
>KK112313.1:265640-290223 GCA_000611955.2 Stegodyphus mimosarum
AAAATATTTTTCATATAAAGAAAATCTCCAGTAAATAAAACAATTCAAATTTTCTTTTAAAAAGTGGGAAAATATTCTTCATATAAAAAAAGTAAGATGTTTAATATTTTAGAAACCATTTTTTTTCAAGCCTCAGTATTATAAAATTTTCCATAGTCTTTACCAACATTTCTAGATTTAAAAAAATGCTTCTAATAATATGATAGACACAAATAGAATATATGCTATGCAGAATGAATTTTGTATGTATATACTTATTTTATATTATTTCAAAACTTACATCCTATCTGATTAACCAACTTTTATAAATTTGCTGACAAAGATATATGATATATGCAACAGAATAACTCATTATTTGTTATAAAACTATTTGCAAAATAAATTAGCTCTGGATGATTCTGAGGTTAATAGTTTATTAAAAAACTTGTGTACAGATTAAAATACCTCAGTATGCTTCTGGGCCATGTTTGCAAGCCACGTAAGCCGAAGATCAGGTGATGTTTGGTAGCCTTTTGCAATACGATACATAAGATCCATCAGCATTTCAGGATCTTCTTGAAATTCTTTCATTTTCACAGTATCGGATAAGATCATATGTAAATTAAAAACTAAGTCATGAACCTGAAAGAAGCAGTTGATATTTGTAACTTAATTTTAGTATTCAATAATCCAAAGAAATATAGAAATACCAAATAATAAAAATATGTCAATAAAATAATAAGATTATTCTCATCATATGAATCATGAGCTCACAACATCAATTAAAAAAATAATAAATAACATTGTATAACCCCCCCAAAAAAATGTAACGATTACTACATCTTTTTTAAAATTTTAATGACTGATTTAAAAGCTGTTATATAATTAAAAATTCACATGCTACATTTAATGTTCAGTATGGTACAAGTACAACTATCTCCGCTTTATGGAAATTTCTTTTATATGACTTTCCTAAGAGATTTTCATTAGTACATTTTTTTGATTTATTACAAAAATTAGAAAAAAATTTTCATCTTAATGAAAAAAGGCAAAATGCGAAAATATCACTCAGGTTTAATTTTATGCAACTATTGAAGAAAACTGCAATTTTGTGAAAAAGCATGCAGGTTTAGAGCTACTTTATGGATTTTTTTACTACACATGAAGAATTAACTGTACAGAAGAAAAAATTAGTCAGTCTGAGTACTGAAGCATTCACACTGGCAAGTTTCAAACCTTTCATGCCACCTAAAACTCAACTTTTGAAAGTGAGGCAGGCAGAAAAAACAATTACAAGTGTAATGGCCAAGGAATTAAAACCAATCAGCCAGCTTTTCTCTTGGACACTGAAGACTTCTGCCAAATCTCACTACTGAATTTCCAATAATTCAGCTTAAGGTAATGATCACTGTCAGCACATTCCACTGACTTCCAAGTTTTGCAAGGTGAAAATAAATTATATATGGTTTTCTATTTTTGAAAACTTGCATTTTATCATATCATTCTTGCTTTCAGTATTATTTCAGATTTTATGTATTATTTGATAGGTTTTATTCCCTGGAAGACTGAGAATGCTAAACAGTTTTTCAATGTAGCAATAGTACCTGCTTTTTTGCTTCATTCATTTCAGCTTATATAAAATTTTGCAAGGATGCTGTACTTTTGTACTGCAAAAGAAAATCGTTTCAGCAAATATATTTGAATAAAACTAATTTGTGAAGTATCAGATAGAAAAAGGTAGGGTTTTTTTTTCTTTAAAAAAATTAAAGTTGTTTTATATTACATTGTATCATTTTGGTTAACACTTTCAGGAACGGATATTTTGTGCTGCATCTTATATGTAATGGGGAAGAGAGGATATATCTAGAGGTTTAATTTTTTTGTTTACATGTATCAGAATACTTACAATACCTGCGTTAGAATATATATAATAAAAGTAGCAATTTAGCAAGTTTTGAAACTGAAAAAAGGTTCTGTATAAGAAAGAATATTTCAAAACTGTAATTTATGCTTCTGTAGTATGTTCTTGAGATTCCAAACTCATTAAAAAAGGATATTTTCCTTCATTTTTATTATAATCTTAGATATCTTTCTTTTATGTAAGTCTATGCTTCAAAAAATACCTATGTGCTTTTAGAGTTTAATAATATTTACTTACTGAATGCAAAATGTTTCAGTCAGTGTTTGAACATCTCTTCTTAACATTACTTTTTCATCGTTTAATTTACTTTTTAAATATTATTTTAAATCAAATAAGCATTTTTAAGGAGTTTTAGTACTGTAATAAAGTTATATTTATCTGTTTAAATTTAGCTTTAAAAGTATTCGTTAAAATGCCAGTTTTTTTAATAATGCACAGATTTTCAAGAACATGTTTTGTTCAATTTGCTATTCCATTTTATTATTCGAGTTGGACAATGAAAGGACAACCTCAGAAATTCTGCAGCTGATAACCAATGGCTGTGTGTCTGTTATTGATTTTCTAATTCCAATGATTTTGATAAATTTGTTTCCATAAAAAGTAAACATTTTAGTGGTAAAGACTATGAAGGTATAGGTGAATCATTAGATGTAACTGATAAAACTAATGATATAAGATACAGTTATATGAAATTTACTTAAATTCAGAATATTAAGAACAGGAAAAATCATTCAAATAAACTCAGTTAGAGAATACTTAACATTAAATGTATTTTTTTAATTAGAGATAGAAGTGAAAGAACATTTACAAACAAAATACATTACTATTATTTAAACAATTTGCTAATGAAATATGTTTAATGTTTACCTACTTTATAAAGGTGTCATGGTTAATTTTGAATGAATAATATCAGGAACTATCCCAGTTTTTAAATGACACACTATGTCATTTAAACACTGGCATAGTGATATTATTCATTCAAAATTAAAATTTTGTTGGAGTGATTTTCCTCTTATAAACAAATTAGGTTACCATAAGTGCAAATGTTCTCAAACAGTAAAATGTAAAATTTTAGCAATTATATTCTTAACAATTAAATTTTCATACCTTAAGCATTAGTGCTGCTAAAGGCAGAAAAAGGCAGCAAAAGTGGCAGCAACAAAAAGACTAAACTTAAAATGTACATCTTATAATACATTTTAATGCAAATTAAATTTTCAAGGACATGTATGAAGTAAAAAAGTGTATATAATTCATTCTGCTATATTATTTCTCAAGGCAAATGCTTAAAACCTTTTTCTTTACATTCAGTATTTATTGATACTTTTTCTGATATATTTTTTGTTTATATTTTAGTTTTATGTTTTCAACATTCAAAGAAACAGATGTAGCTCTGAGCAAAATTAAGCAAATAAATGTTATAAATTTCTTTATGTAAACAACAGTTAGAAAAATTTATACTGTTATAATAAATCTGAAAACATCATTTTTGCAGACTATACAACTTGCTGCTTATAATAAGCACAGGTTTTTCTCTTCTGACCCACTGTCCTATTTTACATTTTTCTTTCACTAAGCAACCTTTACAGTATCTCAGTTCTGTTATGCATAAAAGATACAAATTTGCAAGAGAGTTACTTAAATAGTTTTGGAAATATCCTGCACGCAAGTTGTAAAAACAGCGTTTTGAGATAAATGCAATTAAAGTATAAATTTATGAATAAACTATTTTGAACTTTCATGAAAAAATGCATCTAATACATGTAATTATGACTATTTACCAGTATATTAATAAATTTTGGAATGAAACATCAAAAAATGACAAAAATATGACTTCTTATGTATACTTACGTGCCAGAAACATCTTCGAAGAAAGCTAAATTCTTAAAAAAAATTGCAAATCTTAAAAAATTTGCAAATCCACTTAAATAAAAAAAGAAAATTTAAGTGATAATTTAAAGATAGATCTTAGATTATATAATAAAGATCTATATAACACAAGTATTACAGAATATTTAAATTTATTAGTGAAAATATAAAACCACTTTAAAATTTTCCAGCTTCACATATAATGCCCTCTATTTCTTTCTGAGCTCCAAATTTTACAGAGTTTGTCATGCGTTTACCTCTGTGACTTTCTAAACTCATAGCTGAACTACTAATTTCTGCATCAAAAATTCGACTTTTATCACCTTTTTTTGCTGATTCAATTGCATACTGCTCTACATGAAAGCCCATTCTTCTCATACATGACCTATTCTCCCATCATTGAATGATATAATTGCTTCATATTCAGCAATCTGTGAGATAAGTTTACTTGACCTGCTTGTTTTGGGGCATAGTTTCCACACAAGGGAATTAAATGATTCATTGGAGTTTTGTGTTTTTGCTCCAAGGCAACGTTTCAAAAGTTAGGGATCTGAAAGATCTTTAAATATACGTTTTATACAGTCCATCATTGCAGCTGGCATGCTGTTCTTGTGCTGGAATCCTTCCTCAGAACCAGCAGCTTTTGCTCTTTGGAATGCACACAATGAATTCTCCTCTTGTGGACAAAATTTGTGAAAAGGTTCATTATCGGTAGAACATTTTTATGATAAAATATAGCCCACACAGCTTTACGCATTAACCCTGCATGATCCTTTGTTGCTCCTAATAGCATTACCATAGTATATTGTAATTTGATCTATAACTATTGAGTGAAAAAGATCTATAACTATTGAGTGGAAAAGATCTATAACTATTGAGTGGAAAAGATTGATTAATGGATATCCATTAATCGATATTTTCCACTCAATAGCTTATGATTAGCCAATTGTTTTCCTCTCCTATTGATTTTTAATTGTCGCAACCTATTACCCATTCATTTCTGTACATGACCAACACATTTGATTTTTTCAACACATCACCACTTCCATAATTATGATTTTTCTGCAATTCAGAAATTGTTTTTGTATCACCAATATAGCTGACATATTGGACACTGTGCTTTTCTATGGAATGATTGAATATTTTACATATTCCATCAACTTCCATTTTACCTGCAGATCCTTCGTGATTTTTGATACATTTTTGTTGATGTTTTGCTTTCCATAAAATATACTGTGCTCCACACTTTAGCCCTTTCCAAGATTCACAACCTTTACAGTATGATGAGAGTACTTCAATGTCTAAAATCTTGCCAGTTTCTGTGCCAATTACATTCACAGATACCACACGTGATGAATGGCCATGCGTTTTCCATGATCCATCCCCACTGACTGTGAGGTCTGAGTGCCAGTTGCTTCAAATTCTTGTTCTGTGGCATACCACATAGACATCTCAGCAACTTTTGAAGTTGTAGACAGCATTTTCTTAATTTTTGTACAATATGCAGATTTTTGGATAGGTGGTGGTAAGCCCATTACACCACAAAATGTGTGCATATTATCAAGACCTTAACTAATACATCTCATTCCATACATAAATCTTTCATTAATTTCTGGAATGTTTTTCTTGTCACCCATCATAGACAAAGAATAAAAAGAAGTCAGTTCACCAGAAGTATTGCAAAGCAGAAAAAAATTTGAAGATAATCCATAATTGTTCTTTTCACACACTTGTACATCTGATCCACACTGTTTATAACACAGATACTTGGAAATATTACTGAATAAAATTTCGATATCCAAAATTCGATATCCTTTAAATTTAGAATCAGCACTTACATTTTCAAAATAACTAGAATTAAGTTTTCTCGATGAGGCACTCATAGAAATGTTTTACTTGTCTGGTGTTGTGAAGAGATTACCATGAAACTTTCGCTTCTTTTGATACTTTCCAGAAGAACATTTAGGAATTTTATGTTTAGGAGTTTCACAATCCATATTCATAACTAAATTTATAAAGCACTTGCAAAGAGTATTTAACATGTGTACTATTTAGTTAATATAATTAGTAAATACATGCAATAAACCACAATAAAATCTTATAAACAAAGCAAAAAACCTCAAACGAAATCAATGTTTTTAAACTTAGCTCTCACTTTCTACTACAACATAATAAGCAAGCAATAATCTCCTCTTTTTCCACTGGCATATTTTTAATTAAAAATAGCAATGGCTGGCTTTCAGGACACAAAATCCAAACTGAGGCCCTTTAAACTATAAATAAACACTACAGCAGCTGCCACAATCATTGCAGGTGTAAGAAAAACAGCTGCTTCAATGTTTACATTATTTTTCATATCTGGCAAACTAATGAACATATGATAAAAACAATTGCACCAAATTACTCAGAAATGATTGGGCTATAAAAATATAAAAAAGTTGAAAAATCTACTTTTTGAAAATTTTAAAGCTGTACTGTCCACTTTTAAGAAAATATCTGACAATCTATATATGAATGCTAAAGGTTATGAATTTTCACTTCACACCAATATGCCGTATGCTGTGGCATATTGGTGAGATACATTGAAAGGGTGCCTGAAAACTTTAAAATGATTCTACTTTTGCAAAGAAAGCCCCCTTTTTTCCCCCGGTTTGCAAAGATATCAACTCCCTGCCCCCCCACTAGAATGTCTCAAGTGATGGAATTGTCATTTCCAGCAAAGGATGATAATTAATAATTATTACAACAGTAAAAAAAAAAAAAAGAAAAAAGAAGCAGAAGATTTTGACAACATATGTGACTTCTTGTATGGCCTATTAAATTAAACACATATTTGGCTGCAATTCACTTAAACTTATTTGCTTAATGTTTTCTAACTTAATTAAACGATCACTCAAGGCAAGTTGAAAATGACACACAAAATTGCAAACTTTGAAATTAAATATCCCGATCAATTTTAATCATACAGGAGCCAAACTTCCTTAATTTTATTTGTTATTGTTACATTGCTGATTCTTTTGATTTATGACTAAGGTCATAAAAATTCATCTTCTGTTTATGGTATGGGCTTAATTTTAAGAATAATTTTCCATTAAAAATTCATGCTATTTCATGCTTATTTACAAACTACTTCTAAAGAGGAAGCAGATCAAGCTGACTTAGTTATAAAATATTTTGTTAACAATTTTAACATAATTCAGTAACTTTATAAGAAATGTACCTGCTCTGGAAATGTAGTAACCTGCAATTCAGTGTCTTCTTCTGCATAAATCAGGATAGTTTTTAATGAATGTCTCAAATATTCTTCATTGAAGTTTCGATTAGTACCAACAAGTGAACTTAAAGACATCGTGACTTGCATTTTCACTCGAGCAAAATTCTGAAACAGGAAAGACAGCATATTAAATACTGAAGAAACAATTTTAAAAGTATTTTTAAACTGCACTGGCATGGCCACTGGATGAGAAATGGACATGGTTACATCTTAATTCACCACTTGCAATATCCAGCGCTTGTAAAAGATATATTTTCATTAATTATTTCTTACCTAAACTACTAATCAAATGCACAAATATAATAAAACCTTGTAAACACAACCTAATGTGGATTGAGAAAGTAATGAGTTATTTGAAATGTTGAGTTTTACAGAATAAAAGATGGGTTTTATTACTTCATAGTATTTTGTCCAATACCTAAATCTATGGCAATTTTATAATCACTTCCTGTTTTCTACTCTCTTGAGACACCCAATTTCATTTCCATTGTCAGGTTAATTTGTTTACTTTTCTTCTTGTTCAGTATTAACACAACACAATTGTAAGTCAAGATATGAGCTGAAAAGTTCATCCAGAAATAACTAAAAGTTTAGCTTAGAGTAGGGTAAAGCCATAAACCTTCAGGCAAACCTACTAACAGTTCACAAGAAAAAGGGATACAAGTGGTAATCAACAGCAGCTTGCTGATTTTCTTCAATCAATGAGAGAGGAAATAGAGTAGATTGGAATGTTCACATAAAAAAAATCTATCACCAAATTCACTACACAGGTTTAAAAAAAATAATATCACAAAGGAGGAGGCAGAAAAATTGCAAAATTAAAATACAATAACAATCTCAGAACAGGAAATCATGCTGACATTCATATGCACAAATATGTACTGTAATTACAATAATACAGTAGTTAAAACATTCTGATACTGTTTACACCATATAGGCAAAGTTAGAAATTATTACAGTGCAGCGATTACTGAACCACCCCACTATTCCAAAGATAATGTTTTCCTTTGCCAACAGAAATAATTTAGCGGTTCAAAAAAAAAAAAAAAAAAAAAAAAAAAAAAAAAAAAAAAAGATGATTATGATGTCGAGTTATAGGAGATGTCAACAAGAACTGAGTTTGCAGGATTCTACTGTATATATAAATATACTACATATAAAATGCTTTTAATGGTTGGAAGAAAATCTTAATATATGTTATGGCTTCATGTAAAATATATGGAAGATTACATAATCTAAATTTATTGCTTTTCAGAACTTGTCTTATCTGCTCTTTTTTTTACAATGGATTAAATTTAAAACCTACTTCTGTTACCCTTATTGTAATTTAACTTTAATCCAATAGGAGAAAAATAAAAGTTTTTGATTTTTGGACAAATAAAAGTTTTTGTTTTGGGGCATATAAAAAATGGAGGTGTGAGGCAAGTCATCTCCAGTGATAGCAATAAACCTCATTTACAATCATAAATTTTCTTTGCACTAACAATACTGGGTCATTCAAAAAGTTTTGGAAGCCCATTTTTGATTATAATTATTTTGTTCCTGTTGATCAGATGTGTAAATATGATCTTTTCTGCTCACAACTGTATAATTCTTGTGTATGTTGTGGCATAGTTTTTGTTTCAGTGCAGGTCTATGAATGCAGAACTCAAAAGTTCATTTTTGGCATATTATGTTTTTTTTAAGTTTAAAAAAGGGGGAAATGCTATTTAGAAAGCTTGTAAAATTTCTGCTGTATATAGATAAAATGCTGTTTCTAGGACACAGTTTGAAGGTGGCTTGAGAAGAACAGAAATTTCAGTCTCAAAGATGATGCTCCTCTGAATGACCATCCTTTATAAACAAGGACTTATTAAAAGAAGCTATCTCTGAAAATTCACAAGATTTTTTGAAGAAGATTTTGTATATGAGCTGTTGCAATGCATGAGTACCTAATACTCTAACAGAGCAGAATATGGCTGCTTTGGCATGTGATTCTTGGTTTGTAATGGATTACTGGAAATGAGAAGGAGATACTATGCAACAATGTTATAAAAAACAGATTATGAGATAAGCCAAATAAACCTCCTTTAGTAACATTAAGAGGGAGGATGCGTCCTAAAAAATAATGCTCAGTGTGTTATGGTACTAATAATGGAATAGCATATTAGAATGGTTGTCATCAAATCAGATAATAAATTAAAAAAAATACTGTTCACAATAGCAGTTTTACAACTGATATGAAAGCACAGCACCGAGAACTGACCAATCATCCAGGTTTTATTTTTCTATCATGACAATACTCATAAATGTCAGATAAAGGCTTACTGAGAATGACTGAGATGTTTTGTGTTCCACCCTCCATATTCAACCAACCATGCTCCCTCAGATTTTCAAGCCTTTGAGCTAATTCAAAATTCTCTGAATGGTTCACTTATTTGGAAACTATCAAACAGCCCCTTGATAAATTCTTTATAAACTTAATGACTTTTTTAAAGAAATTTTTTAGCAACTTTAGAGATAGTAAAATATTACAAAGCAAAATAATGAATAATGCTTATATGATTCAATTAATTTTTCTCACATTTTTGTATTGTTGCAATTTTATTTCCCATCAAAAAACAAAAAAAAATTTCTATATGACCTTACATATTAATATTAACAATGTATGAATTTTTAATAAATACAGATTTCAATAAAACTCTAAATATAATTGAATTTTCCACCACCAATCATTCATACGATCTTGGCTTTATCTGTTGACATGGAGTCCCTACTAAATGAGAGCAGAAGTGGCTTTTAACAAATTTTAACAGACACACTCAAAGCAACAAAAGCATTGGTCTCCTGCTCTGAGAGTAAACAGATTCAGCAACTGTCTGCTAAAGTGAAATATCTGTTAATAAAAGTTCCACTGTACTGTATCATACAACCTTTTACAGTGGAATTTGTTTTAAAAACATAAGTTGTAATAAATAATAGATTAACTAACTAATTATTACAAAAAATATTGTTTTAAAATGTGAAAAAAAAAATCGTCTTCCTTACATTGCCAATTTCAAAATTCTGGCGCATAAGCAAATATAGTGATGCTGAAGCTTGTGACCTGACGCTGCTAATGCTTGAACTGCAATGTCTAAGCAATCTTAAACATAAATCAGCACACTGTTCCGTTTCTTCTTCAAACAAAAGCTCAGGAAACTAGGAAAAAATAAATGAAAATCAAAAAATGGCAGTAGCGTATAGAACCATTTTTTTTTCTTATACTATTACTATGAACAGAAAATCACATAGCTTTTTATTAGTTGAACTTATGGAAGTATTTAAAATAAAATTTTGTACAACGCCTTTCCTTTTGCTTTATTTTCTTATACTCACCTTATACACAAGAGATCTTTGTGTTGCAAACATATTTTGCAAAACTATGGTACTTTGATTAGATCCAAGTGCATGCAGTAATACTTTCAAAACAGTACTCAAGACACCCTGCAAAGCATCTGTGTGACAAGCAACCTATAAATATTATAATATGGATAAGAATAAAATAAAATTTGAAAAAAAAAGTGTTCTTCGGAATGTTAACACACTGCTGACATATCATAATGCATTTCATAATCTTTTGCCCCTCATCTGATATATTACCTGAACTATCAACTCAAGTGTATCAAGAACAATCATGTTGACTTCTGCAGCAAGATTACCTTCAATGTGAGCAGCTGTTTCGACTTCCATTTTTGGCCTACAAAATATAAAATAGTTTCAGGATTAAACAAGCATTACATTACAGAAGCATTAAAAATTTTGTTCATAATCAAACATATTTTGAATATTCTGAATTTTTATTTTCTAATTCATTTTTGTGTGCAGATGTTTTACCACATTTTCATGGCAATGAATGAAATGACACGGAAATAAATTTTAAAGATTATGCAATAAAAGACATATATTTCTTACATCATTTTTAAATTAAAAGAAACTCATAATGCTGTCTACTGCTATTTATATTTTGAACAAAAAAATTACACTACAAAATTGACAAGACGATAAAATGATATTTATATCATTAAAGAAAGCTAAATACTTAAAATTATAAACTAATGTATAATAAGTGACAGAAAATCTGATGAAAAACCACTGAAATCAAAATTTTACATATGCTTCGAAGAAAAATTAAAAAAAAATCTTCTTAAAGTTAAATAAAAACTTCAATTTATTTAAAATTAATATTAAGTCTAACAGCACAGAAATTTTACTCAGAGACATGCATCACCATATTACAGTCACTCATTTTTCATGTTATATTTTTAAGCTTTTTTGCCTACATATGATAGTTTGCAAGTACCTATTAGTTTCATTTATATACTTCATTTTTAATAAAATAAATGATTCATGACATATTTTGTCTCAGGCACATGAATTTGCTCATTTTATTCTACGAATCACCTTTGCCATCTACTATGAATGGATTATGGAAGTGGCAATGGATTATAAATCATGTGCAGAAATTTTCTTTTTTTAATGGCAACACTTAAATGAATAATGAAATTCCATAGTAAGAGAAAGAATTTTTTTTATTACAAACAGAAGGGTTCAAATAAGTACACGACATATTTCCAAATTAAAATGCTTACATAAAAAAAAAAAAAAAAAAAAAAAAAAACATAACAGATTATTTACAATTTAAAATTTCTTTATGGAACAGAGCAACAAACATTAAGAACTTTTGTTGGAAATTTTATGTTTAGTTTCTAGATTGCAACACATGAAAAAGAGTGATATATTAAAAACATAGAGTACCTACTCAAAATCTCAAATCTGGTTAATATTCGGAAAAATTATTAGAAAGTAAATGGTTTTTACAATATGGTAAAAAGTTTTTGATAGTTTTCTAAGCTTGCAAAAGAAGTTTTAAGTTAAAATATAAACATATAAATGCAACTATATTCATAAAAAAACTTTTTATAAAAACTTCTTATTTACCACAAAATCAACATAAGAAATGCACTTAAAAACTAAACATTATTATTTTATTGATATTGCCCAGCTATAAATATATACAAATCTTTTTACAGCACTAGGATTATTCTGAAAATGCTCAACGTAGACATCAATAATAACAAAATTAATTAAAATATCTAGCGTGCAACAAAAGTAAGAAAGTAGTGTAACGTAATTTTAAATTATTTAACAATTGCAAATAAACAGCATTTTGATTAAATCACTGTAAGGATTTTTTTTGTGGTTTTATGAATAACTGAATTCAAATACAATACTTAGATGTTTAGCAAACTAACAATAAAAATTAAAAAATGACTTGCAACAAGTACATAAGTAAGAAATGCTGCAAAACATGCATATGAAAATATAGATTCTCCCTATGAACTTTTGTAGATAATAACAAACCTGCTTTAAAGAGTGAAATCTGTTCAGAGTTGGAAATAAAATAAAGTATTTTTCTGCATAAAATGTGCACTGGTGTATAATGCACATCTATTATTTCAAGCTACATTTTTAAATTTTTAGGTATATTCACTGTATAATGCACACCCTATTCTTCATGAAGAAAGCAAAAAGATACATGTGCAATGAATGCTCTTACCTTTTGTGGTCACTTATTCAAACATTTGTCCTAGCCTTTCAAACAATAGTAAACCACATTGACAAGCGATAAGGGGAAAAATATGTGTGTGGATTAATAGCTTGAGAGAATAAATATTCTGGCAAAGAGGTGGACTGCATTCAATGCAGCTGTCCAAAAGAATGCTATTGTAGAGCACTCCCAACTTGAATGACTTCTTGGAATTAGGAGTTAGATGTTTGATTTTGAAGTGAAAATCGAAGGCTTTAGTAAATCACATTTTCTTCAGTTGAAATACAGTTGATCTAGTACTCCTTTTAATAGAAAATAGGGCTAGAAACAAACACAGTGCTGTTTTCAAATGCAAAGAGATTCATTTTGTGAAAGAAACTGGAAATCATTCTGCAGCAAGGATGCTTAGTGTTGGTGAAAGATAGAATGGATTATTTATAGATAAAAATAATAATGATGGTGAAAATGAAACAAAATTCAATGGTAAGCCTGAAGATATAATGAGAGACGAACATGATGAACTTTTCATGTTAACTGATAATGAAAATGTTTAATTGCATCAGGTATGTGATTTCTTTTAGACAAGTAGCATTTTGGTGCCTGCAAAAATTCAATTATTTCCTTATTTTTAAGCTATCACTTTTATATCTGGCATATAATGCACACCCATAAATTTCAGTTCAGTTCTATTTTTTATAATAAAAGTCACAATCCAAGGTATATAATGTTATATGCTGAAATATATGGTAAATGGTTATGCACAATGCTATACAGTGCTTTTGTTTTACTTAAGATGAAACAAAAAGAAAACCCATTCAAATAAGTTTATTTTCTTAAGAAAAACACTTCAGAAATTGGTGTTAATAGCCCATCTAATGAATCAACTCTTTCTACTTCTCATACAGTCTCCTCATCACAAATGCCCCCTTTACTTGCCAATGAATTTTCAGAGGGCTTATCATGCATTCACTTACCTGCACATATGAAAAGATCTACTAGCATCATCCTCACTCCATCCACACATGCTTCAAAAATAACAATCCAAGGTATATAATGTACAATAAATTAATATTAAACTTATAACTTTTTATTTATAGTGTACTGCAATTGAAATATACTATTATATGCTCTAGTATTTTTTATTATTTATTTGAAAGTATTTACAGCTTTTATCTCACAAATAGTGTTAGGAGATATGCATAGCGAACACAGTAACATTTTATGAACAAGTTCATGGTATGAACAGACATTTGGAATGTGACTCACTCTTAAGGTGGGAAGCATTTATATTACATGATTTTTTTTAAATTTAGAGGGTAAAACTTTATGATATCATATAAAATGGAGAGATCAGAATTATAAACATGCTAAAACATTATAAATAATTAAAGAATATATAACCTATCCACAAACTCAGAAGTAGATTTCCATATCATCAGATCTTTTCGCCATCTCAAACTGGCTCCAGCATTTGGTGATGGAGAAGGTGGATTGCGGTCTGAAAAACAACAATTTATGTTAGATCTTGAAATACATATAAAAAAGTTTCAAGAAATCAAAAACTGAAATAAATTCATTTTTTTTTTCTTATAACATGCTCCGTCCTTAGGCACTACACAGAAAGGGAGGGATGCCCCGTGGAGGTCTTTTTAAGGGAAACTGGCTCGTATCCACATTACACATGGGGAAAACCACAAAAACGCCTATGCAGCCAGCCCGTTCGTTGGGACTCGAACCCCCGACCAAACTACCAGTGTTCAGTGGTTTTAACCGCTCGGGCGCTGGTGGGCCAATGTATTCATTTAACATTAAAAAGGTAATCCTTGCTCATTTATAGAAGGATAACATCCTACATAGACTAAACATAAAATTTTTCGATGTAAATTTGAAAGTTTTAAAATAACTTGAATCTAAATATTTTTTCAACAACTAAGTTAGAATGATTTAAGCATGTAAAAGTGAATCAAACTGGAAATTTCTATGGCAATCCAGAAAATAATAATAATAATAATACCTTTACGCCTCATCATTTCACTTCTTGCGCTTGTATGCCCCAAGATAGCATCTTCCAAACGAGATTTTATATCAGATGTTTTTTGCATATGCTGCTGGCTGCACTTCATCAAAACTTTTTTACCCTGTGTAAAATACATTATATAAATTTTAAATGACATATGGATCTCGGATATCATTATTACAAAAGCAATAAAATTCATTGCTTTGGAGACACATACTACTTGATAAATTCTATGAATTTGACTTTCAAAAACAGCATGAACATAAATATTATTACAACAGACATTAAAAAGCATAGACACATATGAATGTTATAGAAAATGATTATTATTTTGAAAAGTTTCAATATTACTAAGCGATATATGCATATTTAGTATTAATTGAAATCTACTTTAATTTTTGTTTTCTAAAATATTTGTTGTCAGCACATGTTGATATAAAAATTTTAACATTTGCAATTGTAGCACTTTCAACAGTTATCATCTGAATCGTAATCTACTTTGTATGTAAGAATTTCTAAAAGAAGTGCAATAATATGTGGCTTGCATCCTAATAAGTCTATGGCAAAGATGTATTTTTGCAGTATGCTCTTGAATTTATCAGTCTACAGTATGCTATTTGATGAAATGAACTACACATTAGAAAATGCTTACCTGTTCAAGTTTTTGATTTAACTCCCAAAATTATGGTATGATATAGGATACTTTTATGATACTTTTATGATATAATATAGAATGAAAAATATGAAATTCTTATATTCCTAGAAACATTCAGCAAATGTAAGAGAAAATTACAAAATTTATAAACAGTTACAAGATATATTTATCAAAATTGATGTACTATGTTCAAAATCACAGTTGTGTAATATGAAAAGAGTTGTAATTTTATCTGATAGCTCTAAATATATATGCTTGTGAAAAACCATATCCAATATAATGCTCATAATAGCTAGAAATTAATATTAGTTCCTTCATCAGAGCTCTTTAGTTATTCAGTAACTCAATTAAAATTAAAGCATTAGTCTATAGACAAAAACAGAATGCCTGCTGATATAAAACCTAATGTTTGTATTAAAATCTAATTTGTTTTATACTTAATCATAATCCTAGTTTATATCTTTTGTTCTAAAACAGTTTCCTTTTGAGCCACCTAATACTTAGGTGCAGAATTATTATCATCCATAAAAATTAATCTAAACCTGTAGCGACATTAGGTATTTTTAAAGCAGAAGATGTGAAAAATGAGCAATGCCCTCACCCAGACTCGAACCTCTCAAATATGTGCCAAGTGTGCTGATCATTACACCATGAAGGCATGCTAAGAAGGTGGGAGAAATACCTTATATACTCCCCTTTTTAAAAGGTGACTGGGGATTAGGGGACCCAATTGCCAAATCCTGGTGGTGGAAAATCATAATTCACCACCTTTTTTTTGTTTGGAGTGCCACTGCAGTGACATTAGGACTTTTTGGAACCAGGAGATGAGAAAAATGAGGAGTGCCTTCGCCGGGACTCGAACCTCGGACCTCTTGAATACACGCCAAGTGTGCTTCCAATTACACCATGAAGACATGCTAAGAAGGCAGGAGAAATACAATATAAACCTATTGCAAGTACTCAGAAAAATTAAAGAATTTGTTTTCAGTTTTTCTGTACAACTATGTAATTTTTCTCTTAACCATTTACAGAATTATGTAACTGTTGACCAACATTCCAATACACCATTTTCATCTCAAGTGCCATTCATCCTTATGTTACTGGCATATTATATTATTTATTTAACTGTTAAGTCTGAAAGACTTATTTTTAAAACAGTTTTATAGAGAAGGATTGACCTTTATCAAGACAAAGTCATGCAGAAGTAAAAATTTTAGTAAATATAAGGAGAATTTGGATTTTGAAAGACATTACTTCATTTCATCAAACAGCACACAGTAGTGATAAATTCAAGAGCATACTTTAAAAATACATCTTTGCCACAGACTTATTAGGATGCAAAGCCACATATTATTGGAAAAGTAATCTCAATAAAAATAGACTTCTTTTAGAAATTTTTGCATACAAAGTAGATTACGATTCAAATGATAGCTGTCGAAAGTGCTACAATTACGAATGTTAAAATTTTTATATCAACACGTGGTGCTGATAACAAATATTTTAAAGCACAAAAATTTACAGATCAACTATAAGAAATACTTCTAAGCAGAAGAAATGCTGCAAACTATCCTGCCCCCCCCCAAAAAAATATTTTCTCATGTCTTTAAATTAAACCAAAAACATGATTTTTCTTTTTTATTTAAATTTTCTAATTTCAATCTAGATACTCATTCTCAATAAACAATATATCATTTAGGATTTACTAGCAGCAGTTTTAAGAATCATAAAACTAAATCCCTTTTCTATTACATTTTTAAATAAAAAATACCTCCAAATCTATTTTGATCAAATGTTAACATTTTAACCTAAATCAAACTTGGCTTTTCTCTTTACTAATTTGTTTACTGAATAATACTTTTTGTCTTGTAAATGTTTACCAAATTGTCTCAGTCTCTTAGTTTCTAGAAATTTAATGCGCATGTATCTAAACATTCAAAGTTACTTTGGAAACTGCCATATAATCTTTTCAATGTACTGTAATATATTAATTAATTAATTAATTTCTTTAAACAGAAAAACTTTGATTTTTCTTTGATCACAGAAAAGTCTATGAATGCAAGAGCACAAAAAGATTTAACAGTTTTTCATCTTTTTATTCTTTGACAAAGGGAAAGGATTATTTAACCTTAGCTTCCACAATTGTATTATATATTTCTCTTTTACTTTTATGCAACAGCAAATCTAAATAAATATAACTACAAGAAAGCATGTAATTCTTTATTTAAATATTTAAATTCTGACATGAAAAAAACTTTAAAGAAGATTTTTACTTACTTTATACTCAAAGGAAGAAATACATATGTACATAATTTCGAGTAACTGATGTAGTCGACGAGGATGCAAGTCTGCCCACCAATTTCTTAACACTTTTTTATCGACATTTTTAAGGACCCACAGTAAACACATTAATAAATGCCTGGTTGTCTCTTCTTTCAGCTGTTGTTTCCGATTCTAAGATAAATAAAACAAGTTTTTTTTTTTTAAATAAGATGAAATGGTAACAAATGATAATTTGATGCACAGTATCTTTCAAGAAAATTTAACACACTAATAAATATATTAGAAAATTTTTCTATTGATGCATTTGTAATATGAAAGACCTATTTAAAACAGTCATAATTATTTGTGCAATTTAAACCTCTACCACCACTACCAGATGCTTTAGAATAATTATCTTCAAAATTTATTTTAATTTCCACATGACTGTGAGTTTATAATACATGGCATAAAATTACAGTAACATTTTCTTAATTTTCAGACCCTTAAATAAATTACCTTAATAAATAGGTATATGTTAGAGAAAATATTACAAATATTAAGCCCTAAAATTACAGGTATACCTGGAAAATATCATACGGTTTGACAATTGTGTCTTTCATTGGGATGCTAGAACTTGAAATAGCAGATGCAACATCATGACTCAGTCGACAATCATTTTCACAATCTGCAGCATTTCCTAAAAATAAATTAATGACAATATATAATCTGTATAATGTGCCCAATTTCATCTTCTTGTACTATGCTTTCATCTCAATATATTCCTTACCCTTAAAAGAGTGCCCTGAAATATTTTCGTTACATGTGTACACAGTTTTTCACTTACTTAAATAATACGCTTATTTAATTTAAAATTCACAAAGATTTCTGAAAGCTTCCGAAATTCATAAGAATAGTACATATGTTTTAACAAGATGAATGCTACAATAAGCTGGTAACTTTTTTTTAATTTAAAAATTTTCTTTTGCAGTTTTGGAAGATCTCTATGTTTTAATACTGATAATGAGTATTTTTTACCCACAAAAACAATATTTTCCTTTTCAAAATGGGATTAACAGTACTTTGAAGTTTAATAAGTTTTCTCTAGCAATGTTAGTTAAAGATTTATAATCTTTTTATTCAGGAAGTAGATACAAAAGATTTAAATTATACACATGCACAACTTAAATTAATGTTATGAGGGTTTTCCCATAGTTCAAATAAAAATGAGATACTTCATATTAATGCAGTCTGAACAATATGATGAACAATATCATTATGTTATTTATTTAAAAATGCAGAATACAATTATAAAAATCATTTCTTTATCCCATTATTTAGTTATTTTACATACTTTGCTTTGAAAGACTGCAAAATCTGAGCTAGTCTAAAACAAACTACTTTGAAAATACCAGTATTTCACATTTCATTGCATCTTTTCAAAAGTTCTCCTCTAAAGTTAAAACTAACTGATAAAGAAATTATATAAAATTAGAATGCACAAATATAAAATGAAATAACAGAAAAATAGAACTGCCACAGAGTACATAAATGGTTAAGACACAGACAGATAAATTTGCATGTGCTGAATTCAATCTGATGATAATTATCAAAGATACAGTTGGAAGAATGTATACCACAGCGAGCAGTGTAAATTTCATAGGTTTTAACAATACCTTCTACTTTTATTGCTTTATTATGGAGCCCATTCTTAAATTTTCTTCTACAATTTTGTTTTTCCATATAGTACTTGCATTATTTACTAGACTTCTGACTATATTTTTAAATATTTTGAAGATTTTTGATTATATACTAGATGGTTCTCCAGCTAGGATATCCTCAAAAATCTTCAAAATACATACTGCATACTTTTATATATATTTTGTCAATTTTCTTTGTTATTTTGTTCATTTCTCTAGCAAAAAACAGGAAATAAAAAGTTTTCCCTTCCAAAAATTTGTTTGACACTGCACTTCTTATACAATATATTCTATTCACATATTTTTAAAAGCTCGCTAAAAGTTCCTGAAAGAAATTTTACTAAAAATTAGATTATCTACTTTTCTTTAAAGCAGCAACTTACAGAAAGGTTTGTTACATTTTATTATTGAAACCATAGTAATTTTGAAAATCTAGAATAAACAAACAAATGTATGAAATCAGGTTGGAATAGAATACCAAGGTATTAGACTTAAAAGAGGATTTATCATTGTTATATTTTTAATTCTTAATAAATTAAAGATAGACAATAAAATCCATTTACTACATATACCAAGAAAATACGTTCCTGAAATGTTGACCAACAATCACTTAACTAACCGTATATGTAAAGATTTCAAAATTCATCTGTTGGTTACAGATGATCTGAACATTTCTACCAAAAAGCAGAAAAAGTACATTATACACATCAGCATAATATGAATACTAAAATAATAATGCCCATTTTATACCAGATTCAAGTAAGCATCAATATATATATATATATATATATATATATGCAAAAATCAAATCTTTCAGTTATCAATAAATAATAAAGTAGATAGTGGAGTGGTGTAGCACCGGGGTACCTGAGCTCTAGGCCCTAACCCAAACTGGAGGGAGGGGGGGGAACTTTTAATAATTGTACTGTGCAATTAACTATGCAGATATATATATATATATATATAATGTAATACTAATTTAGGAGGTATTACTACATAGGTTTGAGTTGGTGATCAGAATCTGAAATAAGTGGAATTAGAGAACAAGCTAAGTGTAAACCCTCAATGCTACTATATGAAGGAATTACAAGAATAGAATAATATAGAAATACAGAGTAGTACAGCATGGAGAAATACATAAGGTACAAAGCAGTAGAATATAAGTATACAAACAGGTAACAAATATAAAATTCAATTACAAATTACATGTTATAAATGTTTAGAACAGCCATTCGTCTATTTAGGTTGGAAATCATTATAGTTATAATTAGATACTTTAATAACAGTGTTGCTATTGGTTGCTTGACTTCCATGAAACTTTTTGGCAATATTATAATAATACATCCTAAGCTAGGTGACATTAAGTTCTTCATGAATATGGTTGTTACGCATGTACGAAGGGAAATTAGTGATCTGGCAGAGAACACAGTTCTGAACCATTTGGAATTTTTTTCAATTTGTTCTACAGGCATACGTCCAAACTGGATATGCATAACATAGTAAGGGATGCAGAAAGGACTTATAATGAGTAACTTGTTATCTAAAGCTAAAACACTGTTTCGAGCAATTAAGAGGAAGAGTTGAGCTTTATGCACTGGAAACTTCCGTAGAATAGACATAATGTGTTGGGTCTATGTAAGAGTTTTATTGAGGATCACTTCAAGATAAAGGACTTGCTTGGTTCAAGGCCGGGTAGTTCTATAAAACTTGAAGTTTTTATGTTCTTTTTCCTTGTGAATATGATAGCTTGGGTTTTGCCAATATTTACAAGGATCTTCCATTTGGCAAGCCAAGTCTCTCGTGCTTATGTATGTTCTTGTAACCATTAGATGACTGAACTAAGAAATGCAGTTTGTGCTAGGATCGCTGCATCATCAGCATACATTGCGAGTGTAGTGTTGGGTGTTATGGGAATGTCGTTCACATTAATGTTAAATAATGTGGGCCCAAGTAAGGACCCTTTTGGTACACCAGCATGGATAGCTTGGTGGGTAGAATATGTGCTAGAGACATGAACTACAAAGTGTCTACCTTCATAATGTTTGTGATGTAGTCTGGGAAACCCAGACAGTGTAATTTGTGAGTGCATCCAGCCATACATGAGTGAAAGACTTAGCAATGTCAATAAATATTCTTCCGGTGATTTTTCTGTTAGTCATTCCTTCAGAAATGGTCTCTACCATCCTGATCATTGAAAGATTTCTTCGAAATCCAAACTGGTAAGAGATAAGGATATTTCTTTCTTCCATATAATCACTGAGCATTTTGAGTAGAATCACTTCCATCACTTTGCTCAGACATGATAGTAGCCTTATGGGTCTATAAGCTTCAGATGCAGATGCAGATGAGTAATCAAAGCTGTCTTCCAATCGCTGGGGAAGTATTGCCATTCCATAATAATGTTGCAGATTTTGGTAAGCAGGAAAAGAGTTTTCAACGGGAAGTTTTTGATAATTTGATTGGTAATTCTGTCAATGCCAGGGCTTTTTGCCTTTTTCATTTTCTGATGTAGCCACACATTTCCGACAGCAGAACTAGAATGATGTTCTCCGTGTGTGGGTTTGCAGAGTAACTGGTATAAAAGCTAGAAACTAGATTTTCTGTTGTAGAGTCTTGAATGTTTTTAGTACAAAACGGAGATTCCAGATTATATGCTAAAAGTTTTGCCTTCTCAATCTGCCAAGTAATATATTCCGTAAACATAACTTAAAAAAATTTTTAATTACTAGATATTCAAAGAATTAGTGATATATGAAACAGATTAATAGCTTCCATCTATCAACAGTTCTTTAAAATGGCTAAAAAAAGATAAATTGCATAAATTTATGTATAAATATGGTTACATAAGTTACTAAGAAAAATAAAGCAGAATTAAAGTATTTTCTGGTCATGTATTTTCATAATTCTATATGTAATGTCTTAAACTAATCCATTCAATAATATTTTTTAGTATTTACTTTTCTAAGGACACATGCTGATTATTAACTAAGGTGTCATTATTTTAAATCAACAATTTATTAAGTCAAAAAACATAAAAGCAAATTATACTTGCCAATAGTTGTGGTCTGCCAGTCATAAAGCAAAGGAAGAGCATCTAAAACAATTCCTATAAGGGGCAAATAGAGGCTAGCAACTCGAGCTCTATGATCAATTTCAGCAAGACGTCTATCCAGTTCATGACATGTTAATAGATTCCTCAATATATTGATAGCTTTTGTATGAAGCATGGCATTGCTACAAATGTAAATAAAAGCTAAATCTAATAACAAAATTTAATATTAATTTATTATGATCTTGCTGCCATAATCTGATTAATGCTGTCTTGCTATCACATATAAATTTATATACAAGAGATGTTTCCAAAGTTCTAGGAATTTAGGTATAATTTTTTCATTTTGTCTATTTTCATCAATATTGTAAGGCAGTTTTTTAACATAATCCCCATTTGATTGAATATACTTATCCCAATGAAAAACTAATTTTTTAAGCCATTTTCAAAGAACCTTTTTGGTGTTTTCTCAATACAACTGTTTTGTAAAGTTTTTTTTTCCAGATAAGGGAACAGAAATGTAGAAATGAATATTCCTTCCAGACATTAAACAATTTCCGAAGTTTTCCAACCCTCTTCTCACTAAAAGAAAATTATTGCTCTATGCATCTTCCATGATTGAAAAAACAGAGTTCGAATTAAACTAGAGCTCAATTCCCAGAACTTCGGAAACATTCCACGTATACAAAAAACATCCGATATATATATATACGAGGGCTATTCAGAAAGTAAGGAACATTTCCATCTGACGTCGCTAGGCGCTCGCCGATCACGTATATTTTGGTGTCTGCGTACTCGGCATCTCAGTCGGCATTCAGCCATCACAACGGGAACATTTCCATGCTGCCCATTTTTCCGATATTCAAATTTAAAATGTGCGCTGCAATTGAAAATCCCGCCAGTTGTGATGTGCGGTCTATGATACGGTTTTTGTTGGCAAAAAACCTAAAACCTATGGAAATTTATCGGCAAATGTGCGAAGTGTACGGAAACAACGTAATAAATGAAAGTTCAATCCAGAAATGGTGCATTCAGTTTAAAAATGGCCTAACCAACGTTCATGATGAGGAGAAGAGTGGACGCCTTAGCACTGTGACTGACGAACTGGTCGCTAAAGTTGATGAAAAGATTCGTGAAAACTGCCATTTCACAATAACGGAGCTTTCGCTTAGTTTTCCACAAGTTTCACAGACTTTGTTGTTTGATATTGTCACACAAAAGCTAGGCTACTGCAAATTTTGTGCAAGATGGGTGCCGAAATTGCTTAAAGACCACCATAAAGGTCAGCGAATGGGGGCGGCTTTGACATCTCTGGAGGCCTACGACAGACATGGTGATTCATTACTGGATCGAATCTTAACTGGTGACAAGACGTGGGTGAGACACATGAACTGTGAGACAAAATTACAGTCCATGCAGTGGGGGCACACAAGTTCCCCCAAAAGACCAAGAAAATGTTTGCAAACCTTGTCACCAAAGAAGATTATGGCGACTGTGTTTTGGGATAGGCAAGGTGTGCTTCTGATTGATTTTCTCGAATGTGGTGTCACAATAAACTGTGAGTGGTACTATCAAACTTTGCGCAACCTTAGGAGAGCAGTTCAAAACAAGAACCGAGGAAAGTTGATGTCCAAAATTTTGTTTTTGCATGACAATGCCCGACCTCCCACAGCAAACTGCACTCAAGAACTCCTTAATTCATTCAAATGGGAGTTTTTCCCTCATCCGCCCTATAGTCTCTATCTTGCACCTAGTGATTTTCACTTGTTTCCAAGAATGAAGAACTGGCTAGCAACACAGCGCTTTGATGACGACAAGGAGCTGTGGGTGCACGTCACTGAGTGGCTGAGATCACAGGTGGCAGAATTCTATGATGAAGAAATTCAAAGCTTGTCCACCGCTATGAAAAGTGCCTCAATTTGTTTGGTGACTATGTAGAAAATTAGAATTTTAGTCGCTCTTTCTGATGTATATAATATTTTTTTTTCTTATACTTAGTTCCTTTTTAATTCCAAAACGTTCCTTACTTTCTGAATAGCCTACGTATATATGTGTATCAGCAGCTTAATGCGTGAAAATACTAGGCATATTTATATTTTGTTTTTAAAAAATATTTTGTAATTATATATATATACAGATATGCAGCAAACCAATTTTCTTATGCAATTGTACAATTATGCTTTATATGCAACTATGAAATTTTCTTAGATACATCCACATATCTCCTAGTTAGTAATTAAATATTTTATTTCAACGTGCACAAATGAAAATAAAAAAAGTAAATACATATGGTA
>KK112313.1:290274-312233 GCA_000611955.2 Stegodyphus mimosarum
AATAAAATAAAAATAGAAAATTACAATTTGAAAACTGCAATTTTATAATTTTTTTTATCTTGAATAACAATTATTACAATTTCAAAATTCAAATAGTGTAAATGTTAATTTCTACTGCCATGCTGAAACATTTTTTATCAAATACAATATTACTTCAGAAGTTAATAAAAATCATCAGTTGAATATGTTATATATATTTAAAAATGTATAAATAAAAATGTAATTAAATCAAAGATGATTATCAAGTTGTTGGTCACTGGCTACACACAGGCTGATGATAACTTGTAGTCAACAAATAGGTCACACAAAAGGGGCAGTACTCTAAATCTGAATTGCCTTTTGAAATTAAAATTAAACAAAGAAAAATGATACTTATCAAGGCAGTTGGTTATTGGTGATTAAAAGTTTGAGGATCACTTGAAATTACCCCATAGGTCACCGATGTGAGGCAGCAAAGTAAAATAAATGCATTTAAATAGCTTTAAGAACATTGGTGTTCATTATAGCTACTGGTTGCTGGTGACTTACAAGTTAAGGGATGAGTTAAGGGATCACCAGTGTTAAGCAATGTAATAAATTTGTTTCTAAAATTAAAACTTAACTGAAGGACACAAGGCTCATCAAGGCTATTGGCCATCAGTGACTTACAGGTTGACAGTCACTTCATTTCAAGCAGTCAGTCACTGATGTGAAATTGTGGTGTAAATTTAAATACACGTTCAAATTAAAATCTAATCCATGCATATCAAGGCTGTTGTTAATGGGTGACCTGTAAGATGAAGAACACTTGGAACCAAGCCACAAGTCACTACTATTTGACAAAGCAGTAAAGTGAGATAAATTTTAAATTTAAATTTAAATTTAGCACATAGGTGCCTGTTAATACATCAGGTATTGTGTTGATTACCAGAAGGTCATTTGGAATCAACTACTATGTCATGAATAAGAAGTAGTGAAGTAGATTTCGAACAATATTTAACTTAGAGTAAAATGACACAGGTGACATCAAGGCTGTTGAAAATGGGCGACAATGTTGGAGTTGAACAATGGACAGCAGAGCAGAAAATTTAGATATAATTTAAAATTGAAGGATACAGGTGCTCATCAAGGCTCTTCTTCACCAATGGTCTACTTGCTGATGGTCAAATATATTATCAAACCATGCCAGAGTGGTAACTTTAAATAAAGTTTGAAATTAAAAGTTAAATGGGAGCAAAACAGTGCTTGGAAAGGCATTAGTTACTCAAATATTTGATAGTCACCATTTGATGAACTACACATTGATGGTCACCACTCTATATTGGTACCAAAGAGTTGAATGAAGTATGTTTACATAGACTTTAAATTAAAATGAACATGGAGTGTATTGGTGGCCATCAATGGTATTGGTCAATGGTGACAAACAGGGTGATATGGGATAGTTACAGTAGGGATAGTTACAGTAAATTTAGATAAATCTTAAAAATAAAATTAAATTGTAGGACAAATTGTCACTGGAGACCTGTGATTACTGGCAGCCAACACATAAAGTCATTGGTGAATGGAAGGACAATAAATTAAAAAAATATATTAAAATTAAATGAAAGTGAAAGACACAATTAATAATAATTGAAGGATATGGAATGAATGCAAAGCCCACCAGCAGCTGAGCGGTAAAATCGTTGAATACTGGTAGTTTGGTCCAAGTTTCAAATCCTACTAACGGGCTGACTGCATGGGTGCTTTTATGATTTTCCACATGTGTGAGGTGTACACAAGCCATTTCTTTTAGAAAGTTCTCCACAAATGCATCCCTTCCATTAGGCAGATAGTCCTCAAGTGTTTTGCCGTAAACAAATAAACCAAAACTAAACCATTGTCACCAATAATTATGAAGGCCACTGATCACTGGTGATCTATAAATTTCAAGCATTAGTGCAGGCCAGTGCAATATTGTTCCAATGGCAACACTTGCAAAATGCAAATGGATGATGATACTAAGTACCTGGTAATGTAATGCAAAGCAATATAATTATGATGTCATGTAATGCTCAAATTTTGGAAACACTCTGATAAAAATGTTTTCAACGTCAGCAAAAGAACGAAGCATTTATTGTACAAAATACACCTTATTATAAATAGTAAGTAATAATAATATAATTAAAAAATAATTTAAATAATAAAAATATAAAAATTCAACCCCCAAAAGATATTTAACCTAAAATCTGGATATTAAAATTAGCTTTTCATAAAAGAAAATAAAACCATTAATAAATAAACATGTACATAAAATGGGAAACAGATAAACATATACATAAATTTCTTCATGGCCACCCAAGCAAATACTGTAAAGTGGAAAAATTTACCCATTTCATAAAAAATATCACCCATTTCAAAATATCACCCATTTCATAATTCCTAATCAAACAAAGTTAACAAAGTTTAATTTTAACTTTGTTAAATTAAACTTTGTTTTAACCCTTTCATGGGCCATTTATTTCTCTTTTGAATTTCTCCCTTTCTTATGCTTTATTATCAATTAAACAACAGCATTTAAGGAAATATATTTTATTTTGCCAAATTTTTCGTTTATATTTAAATTCTAGGGGTGGGCAGAACCTTTTATGGTCATACAGAAAATTCAATTTAATGACGATTATTTGCCATGAAAAGAGAAACATGTTGTAATGCACAAGGGTACATCACATTCTGCACACATATAGCGGGTCCTCTTTTCTTGGGCCTTTGTGCTACATTTCCTACATCGTCTATAGTTGGAAACCATCTCTGACATATGATTTCCCACAGTGGCTAAATGTACATCATCTGGAACTGCACACGTTTTTGCTTGGATGCTAGCAGGATGGCCTTTCCTTTTTCTTCAGGAATATCTGTCTATTAGTTTACGAGCTAATGCTATATGGAATGTTAGCTGGTCTAAACTTCTGTTTCTCTTGTTTACTTGCCACAGTATAAAACTATTTACGATGTCAAGATCAATAAGAAAATAAAAAATACGATACCACCATTTTACAGATCTTCTTCCTATTTGGTATCTTTCTTTTCTTTGATTGAAGTGATCAATTCCTCCCATGATATCGTTATATACAGCAACAGCTTTAGGGCAAGGTACTTCTGTTTTAGTACCCTCCGTTTTGTCCAATTTACAGATGTAATAATAGCTGGATTATGTGCAGTAGACAACAAAGTAACGGTTTCACTGTTAAGCCTATTATTTACTATCCAAATTAGATAATAACTGGCACAAAATTAGCAGAAATGTAAGAAATAAGTAAATACAGTTACAATAAAAACAATATTTTCTTTATATCTCTTATAAACATACTATTTTTGAACTAAATATTCTATTTTTTCCAACATACATATTGCATGTGGCTTTTATACATGATGCAATTGCATTTTCACTTTTCACCCATTATTTATTATTCAATATTAGACAGTTACTGCAGAAATATACAAAATAAGAAAACGTTATTGCAATAAAAACAGTGTTTAACTTTTATTTGCTATAGAATCGTATATCAATGCAAATGTGAAATCAAAGCAGATGCCTCAGTGGAACAGATCTCACAACGCATTCAAACTTTAAAAACAAATGTGCTAATACTGTTTCAATCGACTGAATATAGATCGCAGCACAAGACTGAAGTGGGAATTAGTGTTCCCAACGTTATAATAGCAAAGCCAATATATTATAGTGGGTTTTGTGCTTCCCACAGGTGTATTTCCCAGGATCATGTAGGTGGGAAGTAATCTTCCCAAGGCCACTAAAGGGTTAAAGTTAAAACAAAGTTTAATTTGAAAGATATTTTACACTGCATAAACTAAAGCTGAAGTACCTTATATAACTTTGGAAACAATTATATTAATAGAGAGACAGAGGAAAAGGTAAGAAACTCTAACTTACTTCATAGACAACACAGTCCACAAATCAGATAGTAATAGCCCTACTAGAAAATGTTGTTGTCTGAATTCAACAGATAGCTCAGTGAAATTTCCTTTTTCTACAAGAGTACCAGTAGAAAGAAGAGAGCACTGAGATGAAGAAGATGCAACACTAGGACACGGAGAAGTTGCAGGAGAAGGGGAGACTGGAGTTCCAAATGGCAAGTTTAAAGTTATAAAATGCTCATGGCTGCATATTATTCTCAAAAAGTCTAACTTCAGAGACATCAAAAATATACTCTCAGAAACAGTAGATATTTTGGACAGTACTTGTTTACAGTATGCCTAAAAATAAAATAATTTTGTCAAAATCTACAGAAAAAAGACAAATGGATTTCCAATGATTCACTTCAAATGTACTCTAAATAAAAATGATTTATCACTCTCAGCATTGTCAAATACTTTATTAAATAGGAGTAGCATGTCATTTCATAAAACCTCCAGTTAAATGTTGGTTTGTTTTAATATTTGAAATGCCCTATAGCTCATTTTTATACCTTTCCATCAATTAAATCAGCTTCCTATTCCAACAAACTTCCAATGACAAAGTAAACAGAAATTGGAATATAAATTATATGTTATAAATAAAACTGTAGTAATTAAACTACATTCACCAAAAATTTTATAAAAACAAGCAGAATAAATTTATTGGTGTTGACATGAGAATCTAGTTTGTTTGGTGGTTTCATGAATACACATTTGCCATTAGTATCTTCCATTGCAACAAACACAAAATACAGATTAAGAAACAAATTCCAGATTATTTCTTATTTAACATACTGATGAGTTCAGATCATTAAATCACATTTACTGATACACTGGTTTTGTAGATATATTTATTACATAAAATAATTAAACTTTATAATGCAAATTCACTTAGATAACTCTCTTTATGCAACTGAATTTTTTTACATTTGAACAATTAAAATCTCACAATGATCTATTTAAAAATTCTAGAAACTTCTAGACAAAATTAGATTAAAATAATTATACATCAAAATTAGGAGATATTTTTTAAGAAATTACTAAGGGAGCAAAATGGAAGAAATAAAAAGCATAATACATAATAAAAAAGTTTACTTTTATAAGGCAAAAGACATATCCTCGATCTACAACTGAAAACAAATCACAAAGAAAAAAGGCTAAGCCAGAATTTAAATTCTTCGTAAATTTTTCACAACCTTCTTTGTTGCAATGATTGATAATTTCAGATGTAACTGTTGTGACCTGAAAATAATACAAACACATAATTTTATTTTTATTAATAAAATATGACTCATTATAGAAAAACGTTCGGAAATTGAAAATTAGATTTAAGCTAAGATTAGAAAAATTATTCATTTATAAAATAATGATTGACAAATATGATATTAGAAATTAGGTTCTGTGAAGCCTATGGGGTTTTGCAAAAGACATATTTAAACTGTTCCTCAATATGTACAATTTTACTTCATTGATTTACATATTCCTTAATTTCTACACAGTCTGAAATAATGGAAATATATAGTAATTTGGCAATTCTGTGATTTTTTAATTAAAAAATACTATACTAAAAATACTAATTTCACTACATAAAATCTACTTTGAATTTTGATACACCTTATACCTTTCTTATACTGTAACTTATATCATTTCAAAAAACGGTGGTCTGCAAAAATTTTGAGTTCCACAAAGTGGAATTTATAGTTGCATTATATGACAGAAGAACCAAAAACTATTAACAGTTTTGGATATGTGGTATACCACTAAAAATGTTTTCAACAACTAAGATCTATGTATATTACTTCAATTCATATATGCCCTTTTATTGCTGATTTACTGGTTATAAATTCTTTCAGCAGATGCTAGAGTAGATAAATTTTTCTACTTCAGATAAATTTGGGAGGCCAGAATTACATTTTTCACTTAAAGATTGTGAAACAAAGCCTGAAATTTAAATATAATAAATCATTGTCATACCAGTGTAGTAATGTCATCAAAAAACTGAGCACAAAATCTCATTTTCCTTGGCATATCGAGACGATTTGTTGCTGCTAACTGTTCAATCATGCTTCTTATGATCAAATCAAAGAAAAACCAGGAATTTGACAGCATGAGTTCTCTAGCAGATCCATTTGATACAACACATTGTAAAGCTATTTCTTCATGGAGAACTTTGCGTGGTTGTGACATTGATATAGCACACAGTACATTATCTTGCATAGCAGCAGCAGCTCTCATACTTGCAGTTCGGTCCAAACCTCGAGAAAGAATGGAACTGACTTCACCATCAGAATCAGCATAGGACACAATATCAGGATTGCTATTGCTTCGTCCATAACATGACTTCTGTAAAAAGCATAAAAATTTTATGCATTATAAACAGAAAATTCAGATCATAAGTGGCAAATACTTAATAATTGTTTGTGATTGTACAGTTTTTGTTTGATTTTCACAAGCAAATATAACCATTTGTATTGATTTAAATTTTAATATAAAGAGAAAAAATAAATAATTACAGAAACAGCACTCTTTACATTTAAAACAATTATATAAATATGTAATGAGGTTTTTTTTCTCTTTATATATATATAGATAGATAGATATGTGTGTGTGATACTTTAAGAGGCTTGCGCTTGCAGTCTAGGTACATTGAAAGAATTTAGCAGAGCTAACTAGAAAAAATGACACCAATCACTTTTTCAAGTCATAGCAAAGAAAAATATTGCATTGATATAACTGGTGGGAACACCAAAACTGGCTTGATCATTAAAACAGCATTTTTATTTTGAACAGGAACAATTCTTTTGAACTACATTTCTGCTTACGTTGGTATAATACTAGGGATGTTAAGCACCCCTGCAATTCCTACATATGCAGTTTACATTTTAGATAACAGAAAAAGAAGAACAATGAAGAGATATGACTTTCTTAGGCAGAGCAAGCAGGTGAAAAAGTGATGTGTATGAACTGCAATTGTATTTATAAGCTCAAAATGTCTTTGTTTTAGTCCTGAGCAGTGACTGGGAAAAAAATTTCACAGTGCAGAGACATTGCAGGGCAAGAGTGCCATAATATGCTGCAGAGTGACATGCATTGGTGCAAAGCATATCCTTGAAGAGGAGATGTGTTTACTTAAAAAATTTATGAATTTGAACATGTGTTGCCAATTGGTTCTAATTACATTTAATAATTTTATTTCATATTTTTCATTTTACATGCATATCTATATACATCTATCTATCTATATATGTTTATGATACGATACATATATACATATATGTAAAATATAAAAAATACAATGGCTTTGCTCTACAGGCAACCTAAAATTAACTTTCTGCAAGTTCAGGATCTTCTCTCTAGACTAGTACTTTTGAGAACATTCTGGCATGTTATATAACCACTATAGTATAAATAACAGAGTAAGTGCTATTTTTCCTCAGACTGCTTTCTTTTACCGCTGCTATAAGACCTGCTGCTGCTCATCTCATCTTTCTTCCTTTGTTAGAACAAGTCATGACGTAGAAAGCCTAAATTTAATCTTACTTAGTTCAAGTCATTATTGAATATGTAACTTAGAGAATTTCATCTAAAGAAAAAATTATCTGAGGTGAGAATTGAATAAAGATGTGAAAACTAAAAAGCTAAATCCTTCTTTGTCATCATTTTGCAACCTTCTACTCAGCCACAACAACACCCGGACTCTGATGTAATTAGATTGCCAAGCTTTGTCATTCCTGTGCCTACCTGCCAAAATATTACAGCTTATTTATTAACCTATCTCGATATGAAAGCACAATTTTGGAAGCACTAAAGTAAAGCCACTGAGATGTACAAGTGTAGCAATGTTGTTTAGCATAGATACTTGATGCTTAGAGTGCCCATCCATTTTGAAGAAGAAGCAATGGAGCCGGATTAAATTCCATATTTATTTAAATTCTCATTTGTGGCCACAATTCACTTAGCATTCCAATCGTGCCTTTTCCAGAACATTTTTGATACTACGGCAATGGAAGCAAACACAGATGATTGCAGAAGCATCTTAACAGGATGAAACCAGAAGCGAAAATGGAGAGTGTCACAGTAGTAATGCAGAGGAAGAAAAAGTTTTGCTTTACAATTACTTTGACTGGGCAAGAGATATCCACATTAAATGTTACGTAAGAACGCATGATTAATTTGAATGATGCAGTTTAGACTTATAGCGCTATTTTTAAGACCTCTGTCTCTTAGATGAACACCCAAATTAAATAAAACGAAAAGAGGTTTTAGCTAATTAAAATTAGAAGCTTGCTTTCATATTTTACATATATATACATGTAAGATAGAAAATATGTAAGTCACCTTTATAATTTGCAGAGTCATTATTTAGAAATAAGAGAGATGAAAAATGAGCAATGCCCTCGCCGGGAATCGAACCACTGACCTCTCAGTTACGCGTCGAGCGTGCTGACCACTACACCACAAAGGCATGCTAAGAAGGCGGGAGAAATACGTTATATTCTCCCCCTTTTAAAGGGCATCTGGGATGGTGGGACCCAATCGTCAAACGTCGATTGTCATTAATAAAATTTTTACAATTTAAGAACCTTTGTAAACTTTGATATAAATGATAATCCCATAATGCAAGGTCGGGGCTATATGGGGGATGCGACATAACTTCCCAAACACTCTCCAGTAATTTCGTATGTGGTGCTAAAGATGTGTGAGGCCTCGCATTGTCTTGGTGGAACATGGCTCCTTTGTGATATGCCAATTCTGGGCTGTTACCTTTGATTGCTTTCTCCAATTTCATAAGTTATTGGCAGTACGCATCTGAGTTGATCACTATTTGCTTGCAAGTAGCTCAAAATACACTGCACATTTGTAATCACAAATTGACAGCATGATCTTTTTCTGATGCAATTTAGCTTTCTATACGATTTGTGCTGATTCCTCACACTTGGACCACGATCTTCTTTCGATGAATGTTATTGTAGATAATCCATTTTTCCTCATAAGTGATAATTCATTTAAAAAATTGTTGACTGCATTACATTTGAAATGCATATTACAAATACTGAATTTCTGAGTTATGTGAATTTCGTTCAATTGAGCAGAACTCAAATATCGAGGTTCTTAATGAGTCCAAAACATCTTATGTAATTTTCAATTGTTGTGCGTGATACATTTACCCTTTTTGCAATCTCTTGCATATTTATATGATGATTTGATTCAATTATGACTTTAATTTTATCATCAACTTCAGAATGCTGGTCAACTTCAAGCAAAAGATCTCCAGAATGAAATATTTTAAGCCAATTCTAACAAATGTGTTCTGTTAAGCAATCAGCTACATAAACTCCATATATCTCTTTGTAAGCCTCAGCCATTTTCTTGCCTTTATGGAATTAAAAAAGTAAAATATGTTGAAAATGTTTATTTTTGCACCTCATGTTAAAATTTACTGTAAACTAACAGCCGCAAACAAAAATACATAAAATTTGTTTCTATAGCAACCTAAAAGTGTCAGCTGCTAAATCTCTATATATAAGATTAACAGGACAATAACAAAACAAAAATAACCTATTTGTGCAAACCGAAATTACTTTCTTGCCAACCCAACATATATGTGTTTTTTGAGTTTTGGAAAAGAGGTGTGATCGTGTAGCAGTGGTGAAAGGGATGCATGGGGCACAAAATGTTGAGAACCACTGGTCTAAGCAACTATACTTAAAAAAAAAATTGTTTCAGCTTCCCAGCTATGCTTGAAGTAGTTCAAATTTCATTCATCACCTGATAAAACTAAGCTGCTTAATATTTTAGTGACTTTAAGATTTCAGCCTTCTTCTAAAATGAAACTATAAAAAAAAGCTAAAAATTCCTTTTCATTATTATACACATATTCAATATATGATTGTTTAAACATGACTTTACATTTTAATATTGCATTCTATCAATAATTTTATTAACTCTATCATATAAAAAAATTCCATGCTGTTACACATCATCCTAATTCAAATAACTATACATTTTTATTCTAAGATCATTTAAAGTCTACTGATATTCATTATGCAAACATAAAAAAAATTGAAAGTATATTCATATTTATATACATGAATATAAAAGTACTTTTTTTTCTTTTCAATGTTTAACAGTTGTGTTTGCCAAAATATATACACAGAAAAGGACAAAAATTAATGCCATTAATTTTAAACGAAATTAAGATCCCCATATTTACATTTTTACCAAAGCATTAAATACTTTATGAGTTAATATCTAAAAATAAATAAATAAATAAAGCTTTACTTCAAATATTTTTACATTAGCTTTTATTAATACGTGGCTTAGACTCAATATGTGTTTTCCATCTAACATGATGGTCATTTTCAAAAATAAAAAACTCCATACTAACATGAAGGGGTGTAGATATGTTTCTGCCTAAAGTTCCATATCCAAGACCAAGAGGATTTGATTCACTTGTTGTGGATCCATATACAGATGAAGCATGATGAGGAACAATACACTGATATGAAAGATATGTCACAAGTAAACTGTTCCTGTTATGCCGATCATTTTGATATTCCAATCCCGTCTAAAAGTAAGAAATTTTGTTTCAGAAGTGTTTATAAAATACTGCACAAGAAACTATTTGATACTTATTTTATCTCTTAAGTTTTTAATATGCTGCATTGTATGCTGTAAAATAATTAATCACATCCCAAATTTTTCTCAGTTTTTACAAAAATTATGAAAGTATATTATAGTTAATGCCAGAACACCAATATACTCTTACATTAAATATGCATTAAGAAAAAGATTTATTTTTGTAACTGCCATGCACAGTACAGTTCTGATTACTGGCCATAAGCAGGACTGAATGTTGATCAGACAAAATGGAATTAAGGAAGACTAATCATTAAAACATACTAATTGAACAACAGACATTTTATTACAAATTTGACATAACAAAATTATTTCACTTGAAAATAATAAGAGGCCCATTATTATACACAAACTACAGTATAAGTATAATATATGGCACTGAAGAAATAGTATATACTATATAGTATTGAAGAAAGAAATATAATATAATGGTTGTTTGTGGGAACAATAATATATATGCTTAAGTTTAGCATACAATTTTGTAAAAAACAAACTAATTCGTATGGTTCATTTTCCAAATTTATTCTAGGAAAGCAATAGCAAGTTTCAGTAAATTAGGTTTCTATAACATATCAAATACTTTTGGAAAGGGGTTATACACTATTCATCAGATAAGTTTAGGACTTGCCATTATGTGTTTCCAATTACAAGGTGAGGGAAGCAGTTCCAAGACTGATCTTTAAAATCAGTCTTTTCAAAAATATAAGATATTTTGTTTATATTAGATACAGTATTAAGTTATATAATTGTAATAGTCAACATTATAAGGTATCTACATTATTAAATTTGTCATAGAAGATATTCATCAATAGTTTTCTACTGAAAGAAATTGCAATTCTGCAAACAAGTAAAGTCTGATTTTAAATTTTGAAACTTCTCATACAGTTGTATTATAAGATACAATTAATATATGCTAGCTTACTGACATAAAGGAGAAAAATTATTCAGTAGGAAAAAATACTGATGTCTTACGAAAAACGATTTCTTATTTAAAAATTCTATTTCAAAAGGCTTAAAGTATAAAGAGAAATTATTAAAAATTTAAACTTAAAAAGAAAACAATTAGCCAAATGATAGTAAATGATTTTCATTCTTCACTGGATGTATAACAAAAAGGCAAGCACTATTCAAAGTACTCTTAATGAGTTTTTTTTTTTTTTTTTAAACAGGCAACTTTTTTTTTTTTAAAAACAGAATGACTTTATTATGATTTAAGACTATAAAATGCTTTTCAGAATTTTTCACTAGTAAAGTGAGACTGTTCCAAAAAGATGTAATGCTTTTGACAACGATGAATTTTGCCAGAAACTGTTCTTTGATGATATTAGAATAAAAAATAATTACAGTTAGCATATTTCAGATATTTCCTTAAAAATTTTTTAACCTTGATAAAATTCTCAAAAATTTTTTAAAAGAAACTCTTTGCCTACTGTTTGTAAATGATACATATTCTCTCAAAGTAAAAATTAGTACTATATTATTGATGAGTTGTACATCTGAAATGAGTTATTACTTTTAAAGAATTAAAAATAAAATGCAAGTTTGATAAATTCTCTACATTTTCATTTCCAAACATATGTATGCTTTATGAACTTACTGCAGTTTCACTGCATACATTAAAAATCAAATGGACTTCTTATTTGGATACACATGTATTGCCTGCCTTTTGATGCCACTTCATTCAAATCAGAACTTGTACATTCAATACTCTTCTGTCTTTCAATCCAATTTATCTCATCTCTTAAAGGCAATTCTGTTTTTCTTTTTATTTGTCTTTTCTAGATTTACAGACAATTTTATGTCTCTTTATATATATATGTTACCATGAAAGACCGAAATTGGGGAATGTCGACTTTCACCAAAGAATGTCAACATTCACCAAATATGTCGGTGAAAGATTGAATATTGTATTACATTCTTGTACATTCGGACCCTCACCGGTGTATGTCAACAATCACAGATATGCTCTGGTGTAGGTTGAAATGAGAGGAATAGACAAAGAGGCGACCGGCTGTTTCCCTCCAAATGCTTTGTTCTGGTGGGAGTGAGTCAGCTTTGTCATTCTTATGCAAGGTTTGATGGTGTAAGCAATGTTTTGCTAATTTTTTTTCCGATACCCTAATTTATACTGAATGGATATTGCAGTGAATTGTGATCTTTTTCTTAAAAAGTTAAATGCATTAATTGCAGGTAAACGAGAAGACAATTGTTTTTATTTTTCTCAAGAAAAGTACTCTAAAATACTTTCTGAAGTGGTTTCTGCTAATACTAAGTGCAACACACCTTTGGATTACAGACGATTAAAATGTTTTGACGTTTTAAAAATTAATGATGAAGAGAAGTTAATTGTACCATTAAAACCAGGAGAAACGAATATACAGTATTATGTTACCAATGAGGAATTTTTCAGTATACTAGATGAAACTCACACCAGAATAGGCCACGGAGGAAGAACAAGCATGCTTAAAGAATTGCAAATTAAATACAAAAATATTAGATATGAAGTTGTAATGTTGTATTTAAATTTATGCAAACAGTGTCAAATGAAACACAGTGCACCTAAGAAAGGTACTGTTGTGAAACCGATTATCAGTTACGAGTTAAACTCAAGATGTCTGATAGATTTGCAGTCAAACAGAGATGGCGAATATAAGTTCATAATAGTGTATCAAGATCATTTAACTAAGTTTGTCCATTTGTCCAGCTACGAATTTTGAAAACTAAGAGAGCTGAAGAAGTAGCGCATCCTGTTCTTGCAATATTTTTAACATTTGGTGCTCCAGCAATATTGCAATCAGATAATGGTAGAGAATTCAGTAATCAAGTCACATCCAAAATATGTGCTATGTGGAAAGATGTTAAGATAGATCATGGAAAGCCTCGTCACAGTCAAACACAAAGCTCAGTTGAAAGGGCCAATCAGGATAAAACAGAATATGCTAACTGCATGGATGAACGATAACGATACAAATAAATGGACAGAAGGTTTACCTTTTGTTCAATTTGCTAAGAACACTACATACCACAAAGGAATACATCAAAGTCCTTATGAAGCCATGTTTGGCGTTGAAGCAAAAAGAGGCATAGCATCATCTTTTTTGCCTAGCGAACAAATCGCAAACATCTAAACTGAAGAACAACTCAAAGAAATTGCCACTACTTTTGAAACCGAAGAACAGCTTGATGAAACTGGTAATACTTCTGAAAAAAATTTGAGCGGTGGTCATACCGAAAACCATATTCCAAAGAAAAATTTTGAAGAGGACTTGCAATCTACTATGTCTTCATATCAAGTTATCAAGTTATGACCGAAAAACACAAGTTAATTTCTATAAAAAGAGTGGCTGCGAAAGAGAATCTTCAACTGCAAGCAACAAAATGTTACGAACCTCACAAAAACAATTTCCTCTTGCTCAGATTGGTGATACTGTATGAATACAAGTCCCTGATATCAACTGTGGTTGTACAGATAACTGAAATGTGTTAGCGCTTGCTATTGGAATAGAAGACTCTGACTTCTATAAACTTGCAAACAAAAATGGTACCCCGAAACAGCTTTACACACGTAATCAGCTGGTAATTTGTAAAGAAAAGTTTCTTTCCATAGATGAGATTTATTTTCAAGAAATGTCGCTGCAGCTAATTCGAGAAGCGGTGGGCAAGGCTATATATGCTGTCACTGTGAAAGAAAGTGTTCCACAAATAAATGCAGTTGTAAAAGCAAGGGCCTCTTGTGAAATTCAAAGTTTCATTATAGTTTAAGTTGTTGCAATAAATAAGATTTGAATCACATAATTTAATAAGTTTTTTATTACTATTATATTATTTTCCCATTTAGAATGTACTGTATAATTAAGTAGTTTTTAACTTCTATTATTTTCCTTTCTCATTTTGATACTGTGTTTTTTAAGTTCTTATGTTCTTATTTTAAGTCTCAAGTGCATTTTTTCGCAACTGAATTCTGGAGAAGAAAATATAATATTTTTATATATTCAACATTCACCATTAGTACATGGTGAATGTCGACATTTACCGGTGTAAGTCAGAAATAAGAATATTTGGAAAATATTTTGGACATACAAAAAGCGACTATGACCGGTTGACAAAGGGTGAATGTCAAAGTCAACATTCTCCAGATTTCGGTGTTTCACCGTAACATATATAATAAAGTACAAAAACTTTAGTACATATAAAGCTTACATGTGTATCACATCTTCATAAATGATATATAATTTATTATTTATCCATTTAGTCACCAAAAAAAAAACAGGGAACTAAACATAAATCTTTGACTCATATTTCGATTATTTCTAGATTTCATCAATGCAATAATCCAAAAGGATCAATTCAAGAACACTTTAAACAGAGTGAGTCATCAATATAGCTATATGTTTGAAATAAATGCAGTATGTTTCTATAAAATGGTATATGATATATTGAACTTAAAAGCAGTCACATGCAGCTTGGTTAATGATGTAAGCTCAAGCTTGAAAGCAGCTTGAGCTTACAGCATTAACCAAGACAGTAACTCACTGCAGCTGCAAGTTGCTGCTAAATATGCCGCAAATTATACTTGCAGTGAGTGTGAGCACAAACAAAAATGATCCATGGAGCCATGAAACTGGTAAGATGAACATGAGGTTGTGAAATTAGCAAATTGGCAACTAACATAGCATTTTTGCTACTGACTGTGGGAAAGCAGAGAATACAGTTGCTTATTGTAGAAAACATCTAGAAAGGAAATCGCCTGAAGGACTCACAGCAGCACAGATGCAGAAATACTGATAATGACGCAGATGGTTTTATTAATAATATACAAGGGGAGCGGAAGCAAGAAACTGAATCTGGTTGATACTTTTGTATATCTTCCATTAGGTTAAAGACCTCATTCTCTAAAGGCACTATTTCATTTGCTATAATGACAAATGATTATGATTGGAAAATCATAACCATGCAATGAAATCATAACCATAATGATTATGATTCCATTTTCCATAATCACAGTACTATGCAATCAAATACATAGCCATATTTCTGACTCCCCCTGTTTATGGCACAAACCTAACATTAAATTATATTTACAATTTCAGTTTTCTATTTACACATGTTTAAAAGTTTTTTACCAAAAACTCATGTTAAAATCTAGCTACTTATGAATTAGTTAAACTTCCTTATTTAAAGCAAATTTTATTTTTTAAAAAAGTGCATTGTTATAAATTATAACCAATTTTGTTCATAAAATCTGTATCATCATATAGGTGAAAAATATACATAAGTTAAATATTGATAAATAAATAGATGAACTCATATTAGAAGTTAGCTTTAATACATTGATTGCATCTATGAGAATACTTGTAGTTAGCAGGTTGGGTCTATTTGCCAGCTATGACAAAACTCATTATTGATTGCCTTACCGAAATCACTGGGTATATGAATACTACCATAGCAAATGGGACTAAATAATACCCTTGCAAGTTAAAATGAATCACATATTCCTCAAAATGTGAATACAATAGCTATATGTTTAGAAATCAAATTCATTTATTAGGGGGTATTATTTACTTGGGAAATGTTATAGACGGTTTGCTCGAATTCTTGATCAGTGACTTGTGTAAAACTAATGGAAAATAACATATTGCATGTGCATAAACATTACATCATATGCCAACCACAAGTATACTCATGTGAATCTATTTACTACTAAAATAATAAAACATCATAAAATAACTTGAAAGCATGAAAATACATACAGGATCTTGGTGCATATGAATAGACTCATCATTTCAACTTTAGCAACGAATATGTTAAAAATACTTCTGTTTATAAAAAGTTAAAGTAATAAAATATAATATACTGCTATATTAATTTTAGATGAATAAAACTATACTTACAGTCACAGCATTCACAACCATTGCTATAGCTTCAAATGCTGCTTGACCAATGTTTACTGACTGACCAGCAACTATTGGTGGTCGGACAAGCAAATAAATAAGTTTGTTAAGAACCATGGGTAAAAAATTTACTAATGATTCTAATGAAGTCTCATGAACATTAGTTATTTCTAGCACAGTGTTTTTTATTTCATGCTCCAAAGAATTTTCTCCAATTTTTGCAGGCATGGATCCTTCTTCAATCATTCGGCATATATTCAGGAAACGGTCGACAGCTGGATTCTTAACATTAAAGAAATAAAATACAAAATTTTTGACAATTAAACAAATATATTTTCTCACAAAAAGTACACTTTGAAATCATAGTTAAAAAATAAAGCTTTTGAATTCAATTATCTCTAATTTTCTGTTTTTTGTTTAATTAAAAATTAAAAATATTCCAACATATAAATCAATACTACTTTCCTTAGAACATTTGCAGCAAATGTGTCACCAATATGTAGTTAATGCATTTTATGACATAAAATGAACAATGCTTTGGATTTTAAATTTAATACAAAGCAAATTATGCTTTCATAACTTTTTCAAATTTATTATTCGTTTTCTTGATAAGAACTTAATACTTTCTACATAACTTTCTGAAAGGGAAAAAAAATATATAAGCAATTATATGTAATTTTGTGTGTGTGTGTGTGCAAAAGGAGCATAAAATATATTTCATTTTCAGCATAGCATTAATTTAGTTTAAACTGATTCTCAGACAGGTAAACAAAAATTCAGACCTTAGAAAATAATTCACAATTAAATGTTTTACTGAAACTACATGTTAATAAAACGTTTACTGAACAGATCAAACTACTTAAAAAATCAATTTATTTTAAGTATATTTTTTTTAATTTTATCTCATTAAATTTTTTACTTATTAAATCAATCTACTCTAAAAGTTTATTAAGAAAATAGTTATTTTTTTATTTATCTATTTTTAATGTTTTTAATAAATATTTTGAAGTTTATGAGCTCTAGATAAAGGCAGTGTTAATGGTAAATTCACTGGCACATGACCTGAGAAGACAATGGTGTACAACATTGTGCGTGAATATACGTGAAATACATTTCACCTCAGTTAAAACAAAAGACTTATAAAATCAAATGAAATAATATATTAATAAATATTGATGAATTTTAAGACTAGCAAGTACATGAAACTCAAAAGATAATTTCGTATGTAAAATGACTAAAATCACAAAACATAAAATAAAACTAAATGAAATAATAAAGACAAGTCTTTTTTAGGTACTGAAATAAATTAAAACTAACTTCTTTTCTGATTAAACAGTAAAAAGGCAAGTGGCAGCAGTTAAAATATTTCAGCTGGAATCTGTTAAGATAGAGGCACTCTATTTGATGCTCTCTAGTGATGCATCAACAGTACAACACAACGATTTGAACAAACAGGTTCCCACTTGCATCTTAAAAGCTACCTATAGGTAACTCAAGAGTTACTGATTCTAATACGAGTTGAAAGGACTTCTGATTTCTAGTAGTTTCTCAATATTCCACTCAAGGTTTTCCACTTCTCAACTAATTATGATGCTGAACACCCCAGAGGAATTGCCATGTATTAGGATTCCATGCCTCATGACCATTCTGATATCTCTGAAAGGAGCAATCTGACAAGAGAATTCCTAAACAGACTTTGTTATAATGTCTACCAGCTCATTTCTTTTTCTCTCAGCAGTGCTGCCAGAAATCTTTTGAGCTACAGTAGCAAGAGAAGGATTGAAAAGTCACAAAAAGTAGAAACGGTGCCAGAAATTATGTAATTTTTGTGATGTCATTGGTTTGTAAGCTCACATGACTTCTGATGTCATTACAAATTCAGTCTCCGAGGTCCAGAGGTTACAGATTGTAATTTGATTTTTGGTCATTATGTTGTGTATACTAGTTTTGATAAAAATTTTACAACCAGATTATTAATTTTCGATTGTTCAAATCTCCATTTCTTCTTTAAATTAATTTTCCGTTAATAGAGGTTGTTATTTTCCCATTAATTTATTCATATCCATTGTTAGATGCTTTCTCCCATCTAGACTGTTAATATTGTTGAACTAATTCTTCTGAGTTTGAAATTTATTATTTTATTTATTGTTCCTTGATTTACTTTAATTATCAATACTTTTAAGTAGTCTCTTCTAATTATAGAACTTAATTCATCAGATTTTGATTGCTAAAAAAAGCTACCATCATTCAGTGTTAAATTGATTTGTATTGTTATTTAGAAATCTGCTGTTGCTTTTAATTCTCAAGTCAGTTCTTAGCAATGTTATAACCATGAGAATAAACTCATGAAAAAATAAATAAACTAAGGGTTAACTTGACTCTTAAATCACTTTATTTAAAAATATCCAGCCTGTTTCTTGTTTTTCATAGTAAGTATTGACTTGACTGAAGCCTAATTATCCGAACTTTTATTTGGATATTTCTCTCAAATGACATTTAAATTCCAAAACTTAGCATACTTATCTGTTTTGAATAAGATTTGTGCCTGAACATTCTCCTTCAATACAATCAACTCTTCTTGCATCATAATATCAAAGTGAGGTATATCACTGTTCAATGGTTATGAGCCATGCTGGCACATTCAGATTTTCTTACTTTGAAAATTAGAAGAATTAAAAGTGAACATTAAAATCTTTTAAATTTTGCTAGTGGCTGTTATATAATAATAAAGCTTCTGAAGAAATACAAGGACAGGAGGGAATGAAAATTGAGGAAATACAATAATGGAGAATTGCATTAAGTTATTAAAGTAATAAAAATATTTTTGATTTAGTGTCAATATAAACAAGTTGATTTCAGAACAAAAGCCAAACATAATCGTTCTAGGTTTAATGAGATTGATGTCTCTTTCTTGCAGTTTGTTATGTGTGCCATTGAACTATAAATATATATATGCCAAGTAGGCTTTGAGCACAAAAACACAGCTATTATTTCCTTTTTAGCATCACTATGCTAATGCACAGAGATAATTAAAATACTCTTGCTACCAAAAGGTGATTAATTCAGCTGAATGGTAAATTTATTAACTCAAACTTACTGGCAAAATTCAGAGATCAGTTATTCTTCAATTATTTTGGTAAGACATTGAACTTTTTTGTTAATGAGCGGCAAACATTGAGAAACTGGATGCAGATTTGATTCCCACAACTGCAACTAGTATTACTGCTTGAACTAGTGGCCATAATAATAAATTTTCACCAATTGTATATGGGTATCCTCACTTGCAATTCAATAGGATATGTTACATGAAGCTTCGAGTTCTTCTTCATGATTCTTAAATGTTTTCTTTTCAAATTGTTTTCTTTTTTATCTGCATGCTTTCATTTTTGATGGTTTACTGCATCACAGTGAAAATATTTTTCGAAAATGAAACATAATGTTATAAAATAATAACAAAAATAATAACAAATATATGAAATAAAAACAAATATTAAATATTCTCCAGAATATACTTGGCACTTTCCTTTTTGATGTGACATGGTTAATTTCTGAAAACTCATAAACTTAAATATTGAAATTTAAAAATGGAAGTGTTAACATTGACTTCTTATAATAACATTCCATTCTTATAATAACATGAAAGTTCGTACAACAAAACTAAGAACTATAAATACACTATGAATATGAATATATTGATATATTGATACTCTATGATTGATGATAACTTTCTACTATGCACTTTGGTTTTCCTGAGTACCCATTTCCACAATAGGTATGTTAAAACGGTTCAAAGGATTCTTCTCTTATTGCATTGCATTATATCTATTATAGCACTGGGGGGCAGAGCAGTTAACTTGTAGTGCTCTTGTCAAATGTAAAGGATACACCTATATACTAATGATGTAATTGCAAATACGGCATAATTTCTAATAATGGCATAATTTCTAACAATAAGTTTTAACAGCTGCCATGGGTGAAAGAATAGGTGCAGATTTTGCTGTGATTCATTAGTTTTGCTTTCTTTGTATTTTTTATTGCATTTTCTAGTATTCACGAGTTTTCATTTCTTTTATTATACTGACTACATAAAAAATTTATATGTTTTAAAAATACTACTGATTTCTAAAATATATTAAATCATTTTCATGTATTTTTCTTAAATAAACTCCTTTTTATTATAAATTAATTTTAATATATACATTATATTAATATACACAAATGTTATGATATGTTAAAAAATTAAGTAGCAAAGAGTAGTACAAGGAAATTATGGAAGAGCACAAAATTCCCAAATGCGCAAATGCATAAATTGTAGTAGCACATGCTTGTCAGAAGTAGCAAATATGTGAAAAATCACATGATCTGGCTACACTGCTTACAAATAGATTATCTATGATTGGATTCTGAGTATTCAAAAAAATCTCTAAAGTTTGCAGCACACTAAACAAGTCAGTATAAATTACAAATTTTCCCTAGCAAAGCTTAGAAATAAAAGAACATAATACACAGCAGTTAATTCTGAAATAAATATAGTATAAGCATTAATAATTTACTACACTTTGAATGATTTCCAATTATGAATGATGTACCCACATGACTAGTTATTTTCAAACAGTCATTTAGGAGCTCTGGAAATTATGGATAATTTGGTTATATGCATTAATGTAACAGACTTAAAAATTAAAAAAAAAATCCCCCCCAAAAAAATATACCAATTAAAAGTAACTTTAATAAATTTACGCTTAAATTTAGACTCATAATTTTTTAGTAGTTAATTATGAAAACAGGTGATTAAAACTATATATAACCTACATCTTAAGATATTTCCTTAATTAAATAATATTTTTTGTAACTCAAACAAAGCAAGTTTGACACAATAAAGAGGTCTTTTACGAAACTTAAACAATTTTTTTTAAAATTATTTTCTACTTAATATTCAAGTTAGCTTTGGTTGTTTTTCTCTTTGCTTTTTAACTTAAAAAATTCAATATTCGAACTAGGTTTAAAAAAAAAACTGCATATGCATAGACATAAATAGGCACACAATTTCTGTGGGTTTGAAAAAAAAAAAGAGTATTTTGCTTTTGCATAAATTATCTTTAAAGATTTTACTTGACACTTGCAAAGCTTTCTTTTGAATTTCCTTGAAAAGTGATTCTAGCGAAAAGTTTACTGATTAAAGAATAAGAATCTAATAACTTAGTTTATTTAACCTTCCCACATGCATTTTAATGAAAAATGTGAAGCTTTAAAGTTTTTACATATATTCTATTTACCTTAACTGATTTAAATAAGCTTTCTAAAATTTTACTTGTACATTTAAGAGACTTATACAACAAATAAATGTTATATAAAGATTGCTGCAATGTTAAAAAAATCTACTGCAGACATATCATGCTATTATAATGCTGTTGTGATCAAACATTGTAAAAATTTTCTACTATTACAGTTATGTTACCAAACAAACAAACAAACAAAAAAAAAAAAAAAAAAAAAGGT
>KK112313.1:312262-342794 GCA_000611955.2 Stegodyphus mimosarum
ACATTTAATTAATGCTGAATAATTACAATTTCAAGAGTTTTGTTTAAAAGCTTAAAAAAGCATTTTGGGATTTTAAGCTTATATGATATACATAAGTTATATATATATATATAAGGTTTTAAGAAATATGTGCATGTTGAAAATTTTAATCTACAAATCATTTTCATGTTTTCATGAACAAATCAAAAATTAAGCTCAAAATATCACAACTGAAACAAATTGCTGAACATAAATTTTCAGTCTAATACAGTACAAAGTTTGAAATCTAGATGTCTAATATCCAGAATAATCTGAAATCCAGACTTTTGAATCAATAGTAACTTTTCTTTTAGAAATTTTTTGTATGCTTAAGGCTTTACACATGTGCTGTGACATTTTTTCATAATAAAATATGTGCAGAGTTTAGAATCTTAATTTCACTTTAGCACTTAATAACTCCAAGCTGATGAAACATTCATTTATCAGCATATCAATAATTTAGTTCCACAGCTGCCTTTTTGCTCAAACCAAACACTAATTTTTACATTTACTGAATAACTTATATCCCTTATGGCAAACTGGCGAATTACTGTTTTTATTATTTGTTGCTTTCATTATCACATACCAACTCATAGAAAAATGCAAAATGAATCATGAAGCAATGTCTAGAAGTCTTAAAAAAAAAAAAAAAAAAAAAAAAAAAAAAAAAAAAATTGAGTAAAAAAACAGGATGATAAACATTTACATTGACATTACGCTTGGACACGATTATAGACTTCAACCAACTGTGCTGCAAAGTGTTAAGTGTGTTGACAAACAGAAAGCTAACACTAATTTCTTTTGATATACAAGGTGTGGCACGTAAAACCGGTCGGTCGCAATATCATGCTATATTGCATTTTTAGCGACAATTAAATTATTTTCAACTTTCTACCAAGAGATGGCATGTAGAGCCGAGGTCGGGACATGTGACCTGCAGGTGCATGTGTAAGGCAGCTGCAGCCAGTGAAACCTGTCCAAACTAGTTGAGAAGTACGCCTCATTTTGCGAAGCTGGGTGAGTGTGTGATAATGCCATATTTGATACTCCAGCATGCTGTCTTTGTTGAATTCATATTCAAAATATGTTCATATTCCTATTGTTGTTCATATTCAAAATATACTCATATTCCTATTGTTGTTCATATTCAAAATATTACATTTGATTTTATGTGTTGACTTTGTTTAATCATTGATTATGTTCATCTTCTGATGTCTCATGAAGAGATGGGCTGGTTTTACGTGCTGCACCTGGTACAAAAAAATATGTTTTGTAAACTTAGCACTCTTTGAATTAAAAATAACTGATATGTGATCCAGATAAAACGTAAGTATATGTGGGAATTTATTTATTCAGGACTGAGATAAGCCTTAAGCATACACAGGAAATAGATGCAAATATAATAAATAACTAAACTAATATAATAATTCAGGCTTAACTTCCTCAATGTGATAGAAGAAAGAAAAAAATTAGCAGAACAACATGCCTCTAGTCGTCAGTCTCGTGATACATCACTGATACTACATAGCATCTGCTATATATGTAGTATAAGGTTTTATGGTGATAGCTACGAATTTGGAGATTTTTGGATATCACAAATAAAAGGCGAAATGGAATTTGTGAAGTAGTAGTAATATATGAAAATGATATAACAGAAATTTTCCATTATGATGACAATGCTCCAATCATCAATCAACTAACAGACAAAGAAATCTGTACAATAGTTTTAAATCCAGAAAATATCGTTACCAATAGTGAAAAGAGAGACAAAGAGGTTGTTAAAATTGAAAACTAATCTGGCTGACAATTTAGCAGAAATTATCAACACAGCAATTATAGGACTTGAATAATGTAACTTTGAAACTAAATAAAAGATTACGTCTATCTATGGAATTAGAGAGATAATATTAGCAAAAAAAAAGGGGGATTCAACTTAAACAATGAAAGAAATGCTTGGGTAAAGCAAACAAATAAGTACTGAGCACTATGAGCACTTTTTTTTTTTTTTTTTTTAATTCTGATTCCCTTAAGCTCATAAATGCTTCACTATTTCATAAACAAGTATATTTTATTTCTAATTTTATAATCTCTACATGCCATCTTATTAGATTTAAACTGATAATCTAATGTCTAGAAAATTCCCAAATCCAGGATCGCAAGACACCCAGCCAGTCTAAATCCTGGACTTTGTACTGTATTTCTTATTAAAACCAGTTTGATTCATACCATATATATATATATATATATGGATATGCTATATAATATATAATATATAATAGTGCATAGCACCTTATTTTATCTTGCTTAAAAACATATGTTTGCCTAAGTTTTCCCCTTCCCGATTTACAGCATTATAAAATACCATTAAATGTAACTTTACTTACTTTAGGAAAGACAGATGATACTGCATGAAGAGTAATGTTAAAGATTCCTTTATGATTATCAACCCATTTTGTGTTTGGAATTTGAATCTAAGAAAAAAAGAATTAACCCTTAAAAAAGCAAATGTCAGCATACAGCATTTTTATAAATAACTGAACAATTATTTCTGTCCTTAAAAGTTCTAAAACTAATCTAAAATCCTAACTAAGTTTGCTGCAGAATCTTCAAACTATTTTTTGTGGAAAATGGTATAAGAATAAAATTTAACTATCATATTTACAGAATTCTAAAACTATCATACTAACAAAAGGTGTCAGAAAGGAATAACTGGGTGGTGGGTTCTCCATCATAACTGGCAAATTAAAATCACCAGTTTGCAATCTGCCATCTCGAAATAAAGGAAGCCACTGAAAGAAAAAATTAAAACCCATTGATTAGAAAAAAAAATTAAGGTTTAGAGTAATAAGAAACACTATAAATTTGATGTTAGCACAGATAGCATATTCATTTACACTGTTAGTATACTATAAAATTATTAGAAATTTCAAAACAATCAAACCTTACTAACATTTAGAATACAAATCTGCCATAGTTCTAAATAGAAAAACTCAGCTGAAATACACTGGTGGACAATTGCTAAGAGTGGATCACAAATGGCTATATAGTGCATTAAAAAAAAAGTGTAATTGGATGTTAAGTGAAATAAAATAATGCCAGAATACTAGAGCATAAAAATAATTTATTGTGCTCTGAAATCTAGAAGGCTTTGAAAATTGTTCAAGAAACAAAATGGTCGTATTGTGCTGAATGTATAAAAGTGAAAAAAAAATTCAGTAACCATCTGCAGGCATTCTGATGTAAGATGTCAGTTCGAGATATGGTAACCATGGAGGACGATGTAAGATTTCACACATCATGTCATACTTTGCACAACATTATCCATCAGCTGTTGGGGTAATTTATCCCATTCCTTTGTCAGTGCATGGATGAGAGTGTCGTTGCTTATTGGAGGGCATTGTTTGCCAACAAGACTTCTCCCAAAAGCATCCCAAACATTTTTAATGGGATTCAGATCTGGAGAATGTGCTGGCCATATGAGGCGTTGAATATCCTCACTCTCTAGGTACTCCTGGATGAAAGTGTTCGATGACACGTTGCCTTGTCATCCATGAAAACTAATTTAATACTAACAGCACTATGGAACATGCGAACATGAGGCAGCAGAACATCATTAATGTACTGTTGGCCAGTTATAGTCCCAGTTGCAACCACATGTAGGGGCGTGCGGTAATTGATCATAGTGCCGACCCATACCATGATACTGCATCTCAGATACTGGTCCTTTCCTGAATATTTTCTGGATGATAGGCAGTACTACTTTCACATAGATCAGTTAGCATCTATAATCTGGTCACAGACTGAACCTGCTCTCATCTAGGAATAGTATACAAGGCCAGTTCCATTGAGTCCAATTATGATCCTCATGACACCACTGCAAAACGGGTGGTATGTTGTTGTCTGGACAATTTAAAATGCACACAACCAAACAGCGGGCATATAGTCCTCCTTGATGCAAACATCTGGCTACAGTTTTCCAAGAGATTTGCTTGCCAGTAGCAGAAAGTAATTGATTTCCTACTTCAATAGCTGTTCTGTGCCTGTTCTTTTTGTCGATAGAGCTAAGTATCTATCTTCTGCAGGAGTCGCACTGCAAACACAAACTTCCCCATGATATCTGCTACACATTACATTTGTTTGAAACGATTTCCAAAACCTCTAAATAACAATGTGGCTGACATCAAACTGCTAAGCATCTGCGATTTTTTGCCCTTCTTCAACAATGCCATGCGTAAAATCATTTTGAAGTTGGAAACGTATAAATCAGGCCATGCGTAAAATCATCTATGTGAAGTTGGGAAGATATACTGAAAACTGCAAGTTCATCAATTGATTCTTTCACATTTAATTTTGTTTTTGAACAACAAAGGTCAACACACACCAAATCCCTTTTATCAGTGTATCACGTGATGAGCAATTTTGACAATCGAAAATTTGCATATGCACAACACATCTTACTGTATCCCATACTTATACTAATTTCATCATTTTCCTGCCTTTCATTTTGTGGTTGTTACCACTGCTTCTGTCATCCATCCTTAGCAACTGTCCAACAGCGTATTTTAAATTTTGATATGGAAATTAATTATTTCACTGTATAATGGATGCAGAATAATTCAATAAGGCTTAAGGATTTAAAAATTTATATTTTGAATAACCTAATGAATGATGAACTTCTAATGATTAAGCTTTTTTTTTTTTGGTAAACTTATCACTCTTTTTGTTGTTTTTTTAAGAAAAACAACGCAAAAATTTCCTTTAATTGAACAATTTTTATGAAGACTTCCAGTTTTACTCATATTTACAATTATTTCAGGAAAAGATGCAAATTCCATAATTAATGACAAAATTAAAAGTTTCATGCAATTTCCAAAACTTAATATTTGTACCCTCCATTATGATATTTAAAAAATCCAAAGAAATTAAGAATATAATGTGAATTATAGACACACAAAACAATTATCAAAAGCACAAAGAAATTAAAAATATAATGTGAATTATAGATGCAAAGACAGCTTGTATTCTATAAAACTGTCTGAAAATAAACTCCATATCTTTTCAATAGATCCCAGTTTATAACTACATAAGCATTTACAACACACAACCTTTGAAATAATCTAAAACTAGTCAGATTTTCAAGATTTTTTTTTAAACATACTGTATATCCAATAGGAGTTTCAGTAGGATTCTGTTCCACTTTTTTCTGACAACTTATATGATAAAATGTGAAAAGAAGATGGTGCTGCTCTGTAAAAACAGCTGGCAGTTTAATCTTTATTTCATCATAAAAATCTGGAAATCTGAAAAATAAATAAATAATTATCGTACAGATTGAGCTTGTTACAAAATTCATTGCTTGCATAACTATGTCCTATACATACACACAAACATCAAAAGCATAAAGAAAGGGATAGCCATATATAAATATTAAAAGTATTATGTATATACCAGATGTATTTAATGGATTACCAGACTTAAATTTCCTGGATTACCAAAACCAGAATTTAGTGCTCCAAAAAGTGATTCAATAATCTATTTTTTACTAGATAGATGCTATAAAATAAAAGAAATTTCTCAACATAATCACCTGCTATGATATGTAATTGAAGTATAAGCCTCTGTTAAAAACTCTGGGCAGCTTGATTTTCCGAATATTACCTAATAATTAAATTAAAATAAACTAAAACACAATAATTATCTTAAAAATTAAGACACAAATATAACAATATTTTAATTCTTATGATTCATTACAAGTAAGCAAATGAACAACAACTCACTGGCATTGCACTATGCAGTTCTTCACTTGACATATATTGTATTTTGCATGTTATATTTCGAGCAGAGCCAGGACGATTTGTAAAATTGACATCTCTAGGATATAAAAAGAGAAGATTGCGATATGAATAATGAGGAGCATAAATTTCTTTAACAGGAAGTTCTAAAATCTCCTTGGTTGGTCTCCCCTTTTCATCCGGATAAGGATGCAGTCGTGCCAGTTCTGGTGTCAAGCAATATTTTGGTTCATCAGGACATGGTGCAATATCTAGTTTCAGTATTCCTAGAACAAGAAATAATATATTTAATTTAAAATTTCGCAAAACGTGAAAATCTCTAAATAATTTAACTGCAGATTCAGATCTAAATTGTTAGCATAACATCAAAAGTCAAATATCAAGGGGAAAAATTTAAAATTGCCAAAACGTTATAAAATATGAGGTCTGAAAACAAAAGTAATGAGATGGGTCATACAACACCCCACACAGCAGATGAGAGCAGCCGATGTTCACACAGCACAAACGTCAGCCTCCTATACAGTTTCAATTCAAGAAACAACTTTGTAGAATGCATGTGTACTGTGTTAATACATTCATTGTGAAGTGAGTTTTTTCATGTGTTATGAAAATGAATGGTATGAGTCAGCAATGATGTAACATCAACTGTGTCAAAATGGGGCATATAGGCAGTAGTCACACTATAGCTCGTATTAAGACAATGACAGTTACAAACAAACAACAACAAAAAAAGATACTCTTAATTCATATGTAACAGTTTTGTTGTGAAATTTTGTTAAAATTCACAAGCAGTACAGTCAAATGAGTACCCAACAATATTATGATAAAAAAATGGAGTGTGAAAGTATATGGAAAGCTTAGTGATATTAAGTTCAAGTTACAACAAAACTTAATCATAACACTCAGTAGCATCTGCAGTTTGTAGAAACAGTTACAGAAGACCAGATCTATATGCAAAAGATCTGCACAGGAGTATCTAAGAGACAAGATGCCCAATGAAAATCATTATCTGGCACTTTAAGCCAGGAGCCAGAGATCTGTTGCAGCACATAGCTCTCTCATGAACTCTTTGCTGCGTTTGAAAACTTAGTTCAAGGGCTCTACCAACCAAATATTTCATGAGAAAGAGCTTTTTCTTGAAGACCTGCTGTATTAATTCCTGTTACTCAAAGAAATAGTGCAGAGGTCAAAGTTTTCTTAAGGAGTTTAGATTCCCTCTAAGCATTGATTCATGATGTACTTGCAACTAAAGAGAAACTACTACCTGATATCAGTCCTTCAATATCAAGGAAAATAACCATTACCTTATAGTCTGGATAAGCATCATGTTAGATGACCAAACTTTGTTTGACAGAGGTTCTCTGGTTGCTCAGAGTTATGAATAAGATATCTTAGAGCCCTATTACGACATTTCAGAGGCACAGAGAGCTCTCAGTTCCTTTTTATGGATATCAACTATCAACTAGTGTTCAACTGGTGGATGAATACCTTCAAAGGAAGAATATTCAGTGAATGGATTGACCAGCCAGAACTCCAGACCTCAACTTAACATATTGGGTGAACTCAGGAAGGCAATCATTACTGATTTTCCTTATACCAGCTTTTGTTGTTTAAGTCATTAGCACACCTAGTTCCCAACTGGAAAATATATGGTTTGAATTTTGAGGGCACTATTCATTTCTCATGTCTCTCCCACCCAAAAAGTTAATACTCTCTAGATGGTGATGCACACATAAACATTAAATGTGTGTATTATAGAAATATGTAAATATTTATATATTCTTTCTGTATTACTTTTCTTGCTTAAATAAACATACTTTTATATGAACTATGCAATAATTTTAATGAATAAATAAACAAAAAGTAAATGTAAAACATTGAATAATTTGAACAATTTTAAAAATCAAACATTAAATAAAGATGACATACGAAAATTAAATGGACATGAGTTTTGTCAAGTTGTTGGTTAAGTTTTGGTAAACTGATAGAATATTTAAAAATTTATAAAATATTTATGCAACTACAATATAACTGGACATAGTTTCAAATGAGTGGTTACCTGGAACACATTTTAATCGTTTAAGTACTGAAGAAGGCCTTTTAAGATCAACAAGAAATTTAAACAGATCTTCATCTCTTAAGCGATCAGTTTCCTATAAAAAAAATACCTTGTTTTTACTTTTCATACAACTTATAAACATTATATGAAAACTTTAGAATATCAAATATATACTATTATTTATATTTCTGATTTCATTACACAGATATTAAATTAGCTTCTGTAGTATAGTATAAAAAAATCTGCGACTCCAAATAATAATAATAAATAAAAAAACACCAAAATTAATCATATAATTATCAAAGTTATGCTAATTTGACGTATCTCATGAGAATTAACATTGTTTGTATTTAATTAATGTAACTGGATTGTACAAAGAGCAGTATAAAATAAATTTTACAGTGGACTGTTATTTAAAATTTTAATGAGAGTAAAGAAATTCACAATAGCTGTTTTGCAGAAACGATAAATCAACCTTAATTTCAAAACTAAACTGTGGTAACCAGCCACTGGACAATATCTGCAGTTTCTGAAAAGGAGTATTAATCTCAAGTAATCTTCAGTCAATTCACATGATTACAAGCATAGTTTAGCCACTTTTTACTGTGGCATGAGACAAGAGGTTTGAAAATTATTGGCTGTCTACTGTATGTGTTTTTTTTTTAATCCAAAAGGGCTTTGTACCTATGGGACTATTTTTTTTCCATCGAATCACTCTAAATGTCCGTTTCACTTTTCAAATTGTTGCCACCAAATATTATCGCCCTGTATCATATTTGAAGAAATTAAATAATGAAGAATCTGCATAAATGTATATATGTTTCTCGCATTCAGATAATTTGGCACAATATGATAGCCAAATGAGAACTTTGTAGTCCACAAACTGTGGAATCAAATTTCAAGCACAGATACCACATCTAATATTTCAACTAAGAAAATATCTACAGTTAAGATGACTTTATAAAACTGATATCAGTAATTAATTAATTGCACAAAGGATCTAATTATTTACTTCCATTGAACTACTATTCTTTTTTGTCGAAGCTGATAGAAAGACTATGTATTGTGCAAAGAAGGTTTTGTTAAAAAAAAAAAAAAAAAGAAAGGCTTCAGATTTAAAAAAATTACTTCCAAAGGTATTTTTTAACATTCTGGGTGTTACCTTTATTTATTAAATATCATGTTCTTAGTACTTAAACCATAAAATTCAGTTCAAGAGCAATATCGCAAAATAATTTTAAATTTAGCATATCTTTAGAATTTCCGATACACAGTCTCATGGGCTGCAGATAAAAACGTTTTTTCTGTAAAACATTGCCATTCCTCACTTTGAAATCCTTGAGTTTGTTAATCAAAAATTCCTTAAAGTTTTACAAATTATGATAATAAAACAAATTTCAAATTTGAGCTTCCAGATGCCCATATTTGCAGTAGGATTACAACATTCAAAATTTGATGGGTACCATTGTTTTATCACAATGCGAGAAACATATATACATTTATGTAGATTCTTTATTATTTAATTTCTTCAAATATAATACAGGGCGATAATATTTGGTAGCAACAATTTGAAAAGTGAAATGGACATTCAGAGTGATTTGACACCAAAAAACGAAAACAATAGTCCCTCAGGAACAAAGCCATTTTGGACTAAAAAAAAAAAAAACCACATACAGTAGACAGCCAATAATTTTCAAACCCCCTTGTCTCATGTCACAGTAAAAAGTGGTTAAACTATGGTTGTAATCATGTGAAGTTGACTGAAGATTACTTGAGATTAATACTCTTTTCAGAAACTACAGATACTGCTTATAAATTACATTAATATTGTTTTGTTGTTGTTTGTTGTTTCTAATCCCCTTGGGGCAGGAAAGCCTACACCAAGTCCAAGAGACCTTGCCGCACAAGAAATCGCTGACATTGTCCTGCTTAGCCAACAGCTGTCTCAGGAAGACGCCTACACAATCCAGTAGGTGGGCAGGAGAGGCAGGGAGGGAACAGGCACACGAGGGGAAGGTCTTTTCTCCCTTTTGAATTTCATGCATCGAAGATGCCCACTTCTGAATCGGGCCATGGCCGTTTGGATAGGCCTAGATCGTTTACTCAGAAGTGACAGGCCTGGTTGTTCAGCGAAATACCATTGGTGAACAGGAAAAATTTTCATGCCATGTTAGTTTTATGTTTGTAATAGGAATAAATTTCAGTTGGGCATAAATCAGTGGAAGTGGGGGTAGGGGGATCATGAATATTGTTCAATGTGGTAAGAACTTGGAGCTTGTTACTGCCTCTACTAATATCTGAAGAGACCATTATGGCACAAATGTGTTTTTAAAATTGTAGACAGATTTCTGCATGAAACTTAACACAGACTTCTGGGTGAAAGAAACCACAATGCTTATATATACAAAAGCCAAAATCATTTATGCACCTTAAGGAAAGAATAAGCTGAAAATATTCATGTTATGAGAAGATTAGATATAATCCCAAATCAAGCTTGTCTAGTCTGAAAGTGCTCATTACATATATTCTTGTTTGAAACAACCACTTCAAATAATTTTTGACTGGATTTACCACTGGGGGGGGTGTTATTTTCCCCTCCTTCCTCCCCAAAAAAACAAGCAAGCATACTGTTCATCTTTTGACTAATCACTATTAGCATCAAAATTTCATCTCCACAGTTATTATGAAGTAAGTACTTGTGTTTCTTTACATGATACCCAAATGATCCAAAGTGGTTGGCTGTTTTATACCATATGACAAGCTGCATAAAAGAGATATTCTTCCAAAATGTTTTCAGGCATGAACAAAGTTAAGTATTTTTTCCTATTCTAGCACCTTTTCTTTATTAAGTAAGTTCTTTATGTTAACATACTGGTGAATTTTTATATAGTACCTATATATAATTCATAAATTGAAAATAAAATTTATATTTTTACCAACTCTCATCAAAATCCTCCTTGGGTTTTTCTTCTTTTTTATTACCTAAGACACTGGCTATAATATATTTTATTAAAATACATTCCAATCTTCAAATTATTTTAATGTGAAGAATCATATAAATGTAATAATAGAATTTACAGTGGTCTGACACAGATGAAGAAAATAGTACTGCTGCTTAATTTTTTCTTGAATAATAAACAGCTGCTTTTACACATCACCTTCATTTAGGCAAGCATAATTTGTAATTTATAGAGTAACAGTCACAATAAAGCAATACAAGTGTTGTAGATAAATAATTTTAGCATATTATTTAGATATTTACAGCATTATATTTGGCAACAGATGAAAAAGTGATAACAAATTATATCTTTACTAAACTAAAATTTTCCCAATATTTCTCAGAAATAATGTAATAAATGCTTTTATCAAGATTTCAGCAAACATGAAAAGAACAGGATTATATATTACTAACATTAGATTTAAAACGGTGAAGTTACTTTACTTTTCAGCAAAGAAAATATTACTTTATTATTCTCTTGTAAAAATTCTGGTTAAATTAACATTGGGAAATGACTTCAGTTTCACTTTTCCCACTATGCAAACATGCATCAGTAGCATTATGTAAAAATCATACGACAGAGATTAATTTTGGGGATGATTCAAAATGATTAATTAAAAGCATTATATTATTTTTTGAAAAAAAAAAAGGAAAATAATCAAATTAGAAGAAAGACTTAAGGGCTGTTACAAATTAAAATGTTATCTTAACATAAATAAATTATTAAGCTACTTAAAATCATGAATTTAAAATAAATCCCGAATTAAATAAAGCAAAACACACAAATAAATAATCAATATTAAAGCACATAAATCCACATTAAAATATCAAAGCAAAAACTTTGCCATGTTTTGCACACTGAAATACCTGTTTAAAAAAACTATTCACTGTTAATGTAACAGGGCGAAATGTGTCAAGATTTGTTGCTAGATCATCAGTACACCAGCTATTCCTTTTATCAATTGTACTACGTCTTTCTAAAGAGCCACGACCTAATGTACCAGTATCAGATTTCTTTCGAAAACTTTCCAGTCCATTGCCTGCTTTTCTATCTAAAATACAATAACAGAATATTTACATCCATCAAAAATTATTTATTATTAATTGCATAATATAAAATTAGATTCTTGTTTAAATGCTGTTAGAAAATAAATTCTGTTTATAAGTATTTTGAGTACCTAAATAAGATAAATACCTAGGTATGCAGGAATATATTAAATTATTCAGCAACTCAACTACATAATATTTTAATTTCATCATGCAAATAATCTAAAAATATGGATGTATTTTTAACACATTTAGAATAAAACATTAAAATTCATAAATTAAATATACAAATATATAATAAATTTCAGCTAATATTGTATTTATATCTATATATTTTATTTTGCTGATAATGTAATCAGGGGGGAAAACTAAAAAAAATATGGGCATAAAATAAAAGAAAAGGCATCATTTTAATCATAAATGAATATAACAGTAACTAAGGCCTCATTAGCTAATTCTCTAACTTAGCAGTTAACTTCAACTCCTGAAGACCTCTTAAAAGAATAATTTTAAGAAGAATAACATAATAAATTATGTAGAAACCATATTTCTAAATCATTTATAAAACATAGATAACATATAGAAACCATATTTCTACATCCTTTATTATGTTCATAAATTTCAGCTCCTGACAAAGATTGCATTACCATTGGAAAACCAGAACAGAAAACCTTTTTGAAATCATGGGAAGTAAAAATGATGTATATAAAGCTGGAACAAATTTTAGGACTGGATAAAAGAGACAATGCCATTCAGAAAGTTATTTTTTTTAATAGTTGAATATAACAAAAATACACATTTATTTCCAAACTTGTTTTCTTGAAAACTCTTTCATATTAATTTAACACTACATGTTAAAATATTTTTGTCTCATAATAGGTCAATTTTCTAGATGGAATAAAACACTTCTCCCAATATTTCTCAGAAATAATGTAATAAATACATTTATCAAGATTACTTTTCCCCTTTCTGACATTTAATAAAATCAATAGAAAACAAACTTTTGGAAGAATAGTTCTATATGTGCATGTTTTTTTATGAATGCTTTGACAGATATTTTTTAATGATTCAAATTTGAAAACCACCTTCTTAAGAAATAAATCTAATAAAATAATGCTTTGAAACTAATAGCAAAACTATATATATGAAATGAGTATGATAATGTAAGACATTTTATGACCTATGACAGAATACCAGCACATTATCTTTTTAAAATATGCAAAATAGAAGATCAAATATAATTAAATAATAATTTCAATTATTTTTAATGTAATTTATGTCTTGGTATATTAAACAAAGATACAAAACTTGTACCTAAGCTGTTTGATGAAATACTATCTCTATCACTCCCAGATTCTTTATCCATGTTGTTTACACCATTTATAATATTCATTAAATAAATTGCAGTCCAAGCAAATGGCATTCGGTATTTTCCAAGTCTCTCACAAGTTAAAACAGCATTACTTTTCAATTTATCTCTGTTCTAAAAATAAACAAGCAAAAACTAAAATAAAGAATAAATAAATAAAAAGGTTGCACAATTATTAACAAATTCTAATAAAGCATACTGTAATAATAAAGATAATAATAATGGATAATCTGTAATAATAATAGATTCTAATAAAGCATGGAAAATGCTGAATGATTTTGCCATATTTATTTGACTATTTATGATAAAACAAATAAGATAAAAAATGCTAGTACTAATGTGAAATTATGGAAATTTAAAAAAAAATGAAAGTCTCAAATATAAATTTAGAAGAATGCAAAACTGATGATTTTCAAAATGTAATTAATTTGAAAAAAAAAATGAAACAAACATCAGAAAAGATTATACATTTACACACATATAAAGCTCACAATACTTGAAAATTTTAAATGATAATGAAAGTTATGAATTACATATAAACATATGAATTACTTTTATTGAATAAAATATAATAAAAATAAACAAATATAAATAAACAGCATTAAATTCAATAAAGTGCTAATATTTTAAAATAAAATATGATACTAACTTTATCATCTTTAACATACGGTTCAATACATTCATTAATATCACCCTGAAGTACCTTTTCCAACTGAAAATGAACAAAGCAATAAAAATAAAGTTAAAATGTTAAGGCATATATAGGTATCATCAACATTTTTAATCATTAGTTCACATTTTATTCAACTTTACAAATCATTATTTATTAACTAACTCATTATGTAATAAGTTCATTTATTTAAGTTTTCCTCTAGGCCAGGGATGGCCAACCCACAGCCTGCATACCACCCACTCTGTAAAATTTTGTGGCCCATGGTGGAATTCATGAAATTTAGTATCTGATACCTTCTGCTAACACTGCAAAAATTAAGAAATCAGTTCTGACACTTTTGAGTAAAAACAAGATGAATGATTATAGAAACTGTCAACAAAAGCACATTTGGAGCTGTGACATCACAGTTTTTGATTGTTAAAGCAATAATGACAAGGCTGGAATGATCATGTGACAATCACAATTAACATATCCAGCCCTGACGTGTATGGGTATAGACACTTCCTGCTTGGTGTCTTCAGTACAGTAAACTTTTAGTATAAGTATAAAGAAAAGAAAACCATCAATAAAAACAGATAATACAGTGTAAATTTAGATGAAATGTAGTGTTTCATTATTCAAAACTCCAAATTAATGTGTTTAACTTGTCCAGAAACTACTGCTGCATTTAAAGACTATAATGTGAAAAGATACTAGGGAATCAAAACATAATGAGTATGTGATATTAGAGAACAAAGTAAAAGAATTGAAGTTGATAGAATTTAAATTGCAATTGAAACTTCAACAAAGAAGGCTTAGTTCAGAATTACAACAGCCATCTAATATTGTGAAAGCAAGTTATTCCATTACACGCCTAATTGCTAAAAAAATTAAACCATTTTTAAATGGTGAGTTCATAAAAGAATGTGAAACAGATGTTGCAAAAGATGTAGTGCCTGATAGTAAATTATTTTTGAATAATTTATTTTGGCAAGCAGTATGTCATCAAATTACCAGCATTTCAAATGAAACTGTGGCAAACCTGCACATGTAATTTAAAATTCTAAATATTTTTCTTTGGCATTTGGTGAAAGTATAGATATTTTTAACAAAGCTCACCTTGTAGTATTCGTATAAATGAATCATTTTAAGAAAGAGAATTTGAAGAAATGTTAAACGTGATCAGTTTGAAGACAACTACAAAAGAAGACGATATTTTCCAGGCTATCAAAGCTGTTTAAGGCAAAAATCATTGATTTTTTTATTTATTTATTATGTGCTCCACCAGTAAGTACTACACAGAAGGGGGCTCTACCAGTAGGGTGATCTGATTATCACCCTACTAGTAAGGCAATAGTCAGATCAGCTGGGAAGTCAGATAATAAGAAAACAAAATATATTTCAAATAATAATATATGTTAATTGGCAATAAATTTCATGTTTGCATAAAAGTGAACTGGTTGCTTAGAAAATTAAACTTTTTTTTAAAATGTTTGTAGAATGCATTTTATATTGAATTCTGTAGAAATCTGTTTAGTTTGTCTAATTATAATGTAGCAGTAGGGGGATTTGATTATCACCCTATTGACAGGAAAGTTACAGAAGCAAAGAAGTAAAACGAGTGATAATACAAATGCAATAAATGCTGTTTGAACACAGTTCTTTATAAGCATATACAAAAAAAAAAAAAAAAAAAAAATATACTTTCTTAAGCAATCAGACCATTCTATAGCATTTCTATGTGTAAAATTAAGATATTTCTAATTTAAAAGTAATTTTTCTTTACATAAAAACTTCAGTTGTATATTTCTATTTCATTAAAAAAAGGAAAATATATAACATTCAATCAATGACAATATACTATAATAAGTATGTAATAATAATATATTACCTTAATTACAAGGAATAAATCTGGAGATGGATTGGTTATTTGGAATATACAGGATCTACTTAAAGTTGACACATCTTGGTAACATACATGACTTGAAAGCATTCTTTTTAAAGGCTCAGAATTCATATCAAAATAAAAATTTTCAGAAACCTAATATTAGAAACAGACAAAATTTATTCCTCTTCTTAAATAAATATACACAACAGTATAAAATATTTCCTTCTTTAAAAAAAAAAAATAAATAAAATATTAAAAATACATAAATAACAGCTAAAAAATTTACAGTTCCTTTTTAGGATAAGCAAAATAATCTAGTTGCTCAAGCCCATGTCAGAAAAACTATAAATTAATTAAAACTGGAATCATTATTTGCTGTTACTTTAAATTAGATTTTTCATATACAAAATTAGCAGTTCCATATACAAAATTTCAACATTCTATGGCTAATCATTTTTGAGTTATGCAAGATACATATGCACATATATACAGATGTCATGATAATATCCATTTTACAATCTGTTTTGGAATAAAGAATCTTTTATTCCCTCCATATGTGCTTACATTATGTAAAAAAATAGCTTAAATGGGTTCAGAAATGGTCAAAATGGATATTTCCATAGAAATCAGATAGCTAAAATTTTTTACGATGACAAATTTTCTTTTTATTTTATACAAGGAAGTAAAGGGGAAGCACAGCACTTACACTAGTATACAAATATTAATGAAATAATTAGTACCAAAAAATTGTTTCATAAAAACCTCTTTTTTTTTCCATGCCCACTATGCAATTCAAGCTACTGTTTTCATTTACTGATAAAAGAACAAGCACTGAGAATCTTATCAAAGGATCAATAAATCAAATAAGTAGGTACAGACTTAAAAAAAAGTGCATTGTAATTAGGCATACCAACTAACCAATTGAAATTATAATATATGAAACGAAGCCAAGGTGTAATTAGCCTATAAATTAATTATTTCATTTATTATATATGGATAAGGGATCACCAGCTTTTCTGTACCTAGAATATATTCCAGAATACCGAAGAGCCAGTGGGCACATTAATTTTTTCAAGGCAAATTTACAGGTTGACATAGTTAATAATACACATAATATATACAAAAAACTATTCCAAAAATATAATTTTAAGATACAAAAATTATTGATTGTATTCTTATGTAAAATAAATAATTACTAAACAATACAGACAAAAAGTTTACAAATTCTTTGGTGTAATTATTACTTATTATTTTTCTAAAAATGTTAAATTTTAAAGTCAGTGTGACATTTCAGAGGTAATTGCTTCATAACTAGGAGAGTATGATGATACTTCTGCTCATAAACAATCATCAAGATTTTCATCTCCGATCACCAAAAGACCTTAACTTAATTTTTGTGATATTTGTTGTTGAAAACAGTGATTCATGCAAGTATGTGAAAACAAAAAACAATTTTGCTTTGTATGATGCTCTTTCCAAGAATGGAAACTTGTTTCTGTCAACTACATCCCAAAAGTTCTTACCCGATGCACTGGATTTTAGAACAATGTCATTTTGAAGATCCAAAATTTCAAGCACCAATTCTTCCATTCTCAGTTGAATAAACTCTGCAATGTATGTAGCTATTTTGATTAAATTTACTTGGAAAGTAAAGGATTGCCAAAAATGTGATCATTGGCTTGATAATATTAAACTGTTGAAAATGTTTTTCAGACCAGTTAGCACCAGTAACAAATGATACTTTTAACAATTTACCATTCTAGAAAAGGCTTTTCCTTTTTTTGAGAGCATGTGAGAATTTTTGAAAGAAGCATTAATAGCATTTACATTTCCCCACAGGTTTACTGAAAATTGACTGTGGGGCAAATAGGTTTGATTTTAGCTGATTTATTTTCTTTTTTCTTACTTCAGACTGAAATGAATAGGTTTTTATTGAAAGTGGAATGAATTGCCTGAAAGTGAAGTTAAACATTAAGTTTTTTATCACTGCAGTACTATTGCCGCACAACTAACAAACATATTTATCTTTAAAATTAATGAAACAATATTATTCTTCCCATTCTAAAAATTATAGTTTTTTTGCCTTTTACTTAAGTCACTCAGTTGGGATTAAAATAATAAATTATATAAAAAGAAAGAAATAGAAGATATCAACATAAAGTAGGAGACATAAAATATCAGCATGTAACTAGCAAAAAATGTAACATGGCATTTAGGGCAATATGCATTAATTGGGGATTTCCCTTCATGGATGGCATCATAATGCAGGAAAAATAATTATGCTGCGCATGGTACCATCTATGAACACGGCATGCAATACAGTAGCACAGAGAGGCATTAAAAATATTTTAATGCATTTATATTTGATATTTTTTAATTTTTAACATATAATAAGGAAAAAATGACAAACATTTTAGAATGCTGGGATCATACCTTCAAACTGGAATAATCCTGGTCAAACTGAGACACTTGGTAAGTCCATTTAAAATGATAAATATATAATTATAAATTAATATTTTTTTGAACAAATGTGCTTATATTTCTCTGTGAAATTGCTAACCATAAAAAAAATTTACGTAACATATTACTGAAAACTTAAATAATTTTTTATTGCAGTTGCACAACAGTAGGTACATATAAACCATTGGCAGGAGAAATAGTGCCCATGGGGAAAGCGTTAGAAACTCCTGACATAGAAATCTCAGTACATATTAAAAAAAGTATGATAATATATTAAAAAACTTACAATACTAAAATAAATTTAAACTCAAAAGATAATTAAAATTATTACATTCTCTCCTAAAATCAGAATTGCATTATTCATTCCATTGAAATTAAACATTAGAGAGAAAATTATAAAAACCAAACCTTTCGTTTTTCTTTAGCATCATACAAAGCCATGATTCCAAATATTGGTTCAATTTCTAAATCTAGCCTGCAAATGAACAAAAATGTTAAAAAATTCGAAATTTTTTAGAATACTTTTTTCATATAACAAAAATTTTATGTATATAAAAATTAGTTTAATGTTTAGTAATAGAGTTTGCTAACATGTGTAACAGAATGCAATTATTATTGAAAGTTTTATGCTCAATATAAACACATAATAAAAACTAATTATTTTCCCAACATAATAAACAAATAAGATAGCAGCCCCACCCATATTTGGTGATTTTAGATTTGTGCCAAGATCTCAGCTATAATTTTGCTAAGGTCCTGAAGCACAAATGTAAAAATAAACAATGCAATATTTAATAATATGAATAATATATCCATGTCATTTCCTAACAATATTTCTAAGAATTCTTATCCTCATTATGATTATTTTATCACATATAATCGTTCCAGTCAACTGCAGCACTTTTACACATATTAAGCTGTTTGTTACATCAATTCATGGACATCAACAACTCTACCCAAGAATACATAAATCTAATAGAAGTGATGAACGATATTCTGGAACTGCTGAAATAATTTCCAACATCGAGGTCCTTCTTCTTTTTGCAATTTTTAACAATGTACCTTCAAATGGTTTCATCCTTAACATAAAGCTTTATGTTGCGGCCATTTTCAAATGCTTGTTTGTCAGGTAAAAGACCTTTTTCTTGAAAAAAATGATATGACATGCACCTCATTACTTGGTAAAGACCGTTCACATCATATTCACAAAAAAGCAGTGAATATTATTTTTAAAGAAACAACGCGAGTTCGAAAACCTTATACAAAACGAATAATATAAGAACACGCGGCGAGAGTAAAAATATAACACGTTGCTAATATACAATTACGCGGCGAGTTATAATAACATTATAACTCGCCACGCTTTGATTTTGGCAAGATACATTGGTTGATTGTTGAGTCAATCTTGAGAGCCACTATAACAAAAAAGTACAGAAAAATACTATTAATATCAGTCAACGCACAAAGATTTAATAAACTGCTTTCATACATAAAGACCTATTTCAAATAAGATTTTAATCTCTAGTAGTAAACATTTAGATGTTAGCATCAAAATTTTAAAACAAAGTCTACAGAAAATTATTCAGTGGAGGAAAAAAAAATTAATATTATTTGCAAGAGAGAAATATTTTTTAATAAAAACTAAATTGTACATAGAATTAAAATAAGCAAAAGCATAGCATAAAATGCATTAAAACTATAAGCAATAAATGTAACAGAATTAAATATTTAATTAGGTGTATAGAAAATAATAATCATTATTGTGCAAACATTTGATATATAATGGCAGTATTCATGCAAGTATATACAAACTATATATAATACAAATACAAGATATAAATAAGTATATCAAATATGATACTGTGCCATCACTAACAATTTGCTTCCATATCACATTTGATATGGTGGCCCAACGGAAGAAAACTGTGATATATTATATATTGTTATGAAAAATTCGGCGGTTGCGCCTGTATGTAAGCTTTCCGGCATAGCACTAGGGTTGCCACAAAATAGTGTATGGTAGGGTTGCCAGATTGGCGACTTTATCGCCCATTAGGCGACCAAATTGGCGATATCCCATGGTCCGATCGGGAAGCTTCTAGAATAACTTCCTGTCGAGATATTTCTCGAAACGTGTGGAACTTAAAGAAAAGCTATATAAACCCTTGCGCTTCTGAGAGTTGCGAGTTAATTGTGAAGTGTTGCGAGCAGTGTGATTAGTTGTGAGAATAGCTGCTACGCGAGAGTTTTGGTGAACGGAAAGCGATCGAGATAGTGCTTTGCCGTGAAGCTAACTTTACAGTATAGCTTGACAGTGTATTGGTGATTGTTCCACGGTGTTTATTATAAGTTTAGTGTTGCAGTGAAGCTACCTTTACAGTTACAGCCTGAAGCTGTGTTGCTGATTGTTTCAGCGTATTTATTGTAGATTTTCGACGCTTTTAAAGGTAATTTTGGAACTGTGCTGTAAATAGTGATTCCTGTAAATAAATTGCGCTTTTTATTATTCTGCATCGTGTTTTCATCAGATACTCTCAAATCTACGAACCCGTAAAAATGCAACAATATGATACACTGGGAGAGAAGAGGTTAACAACAAAGTAGTATATACCAAATGAGAATAAACCTCATGATAAAAAAAAAAAAAAGCACAGTGGTTGGACAAAAAGTCGGAAACACCAAAATAAAAACATATTGCTGTGACTAATACACGGAACTCAAAATCCTGGAACATGTTAGAATTCTCAGTTCTGGAACATGTAACAACTCTCACTTCCGGAAAATGTTGGTGACTAATTTTTCAGCAAATGGAACAGCCATTTTCAAAATGATAGCATACTAAGAATTCCATGAAAGAGTGATCATTAATTTAATTAAAAAAGCAAAATGTATCAGTAATAAAACACTTACAAAATTTAATCTTTTTGTAGTTTTTTATGCTATTTCTGCTTACATACAGAGACCTGTTTTTGCTTAAAAATCATGAGAGAACTGAACAAATTCAGCAACCATACAACTTCAACACTGCACACTGGCCAAAACATGACATGTTCTATAGAGACACTTTTTGGCAGCATTGTGAGTTATCATATATCTATTTTGATAGCATATTGCTTTATCTTACGAATACTTTTTTGTGACATTTTGATGGAGATATGGATAATCAGAGCATAACCTAATATTATCCAATTCAATAGCAAGCATTAAATGACATAATAAAGTTTACAACTTTCTAAAATACTAAAAAACAATATTATTATTCTTAATTTATTCATACAAAACTATTTTGAAAAATTGTTCTTTGTTTACTTATTTGTTTACTCAACACCCAGATGGTAATAGTGGTTAGCGGAACCTACTGCGGTACCGAAGGGATCGAGTTTAAATCCCGGAGAAGGCATATTTGTAACTGTGCATCTCTTCATAGGAGGCAGTGGTGGCTTCTAAAATAAAATGGCCACTATTTCTGGCCTCAGAAGTGGACAATGCTGATTAGGCAAGTGCCACTGGATTAAAAAAAATAAAATCTGTTTATTCAGATATGGCAAAAGCACACAAGGACTATCTATTTAGGAAAAGGATGCTTTTATAGAGGACTTAGAGAAACTGGTTCATATTTACATTACACATGAAAAAGATCACAAAAGCATCCATGCAACCAGTTCATTGCTGGATTTGAACTCAGCTCAAACTACCAATCTTCTGCAATCTTAACTGCATTAGTATTAGTGAAAAAATATACTATACTGAAAATATATAGTAGATTTATGAAAATTAAGAGGTCAAATATATGAAATAAATATCATATCTACAGCAAACTGAATTCATTATTATATGTCTAACTATGTCAATGAAAATGTAATGTAATTTTATTCGGTACTTCATTATTTGGCCAACAAGTCTGAATTGCTAATCAACCAAGATATCTTGCCATGTGATCTTACGCCTTTCTACATGTTACATCTCGGCTGATTAGTAATTAAATTTTGGGGGTACTGCAATAAGGAAACATCTTTTATTCTCATGTGATTCACATTTCTTACAAGATATACTTAAATAAAATGAACCTAACACTAAATAACAGTTTTTCTTAAAAGTTACTTAAAACTTTAAAAGACATACTTCAAAGCTAAACATTTCACAATTAAGCGATGGCCAATATGTTCTTTGGGAACAGGTCCAGGAAACCTCTTTTCAATAAATTCTTCCTGTAAAAATTTTTATAATCTAAAAAATTCAAATCTTTCAAAATTTATTAATACAGCAGAATGATAAAATAACAATTTCAGTTAAATCACTTTGAAATGAAAAAAAAAAAATTCTAGGTTTTATTTATTTTATTTTATTGTAATGTAAAACTCTTTTTATTAATATCACTCATTGTATTTAAATTATTTGATTCATTGCTTTACTTACTTTTTATCACATATATTAGCCTAAAATTAGTCACTTAAATTTTTGAAAATTAGGAACCAATGATATGAATACAGTAGCAGAAATTTTATAGCAATTGTGGAGGCACTATTTTATTAAAATTATTTGAATATGAATAAAAGATAAAAATTTTGGCATGCAAATGATTTAGTCAAAAATTATTAAAAATAACATATGTAACTGTCTGAGGATTAAAATTATAAATCCTAATAAGCCTTGGATATACTTTTAACAGCATTTAAGGTTCTAAGTACCTCCTGTAAGGGACACCTTTATTTAAGGGACAACTCTGTTGGTCCCAGTCCCTATGAATAGAGATCACCTCTCATTAAGGAATATTCTATTTAAGAACTTTTAACACTGAAAATCAGTTTAAAACATAATACAGAAGTACAGAAATAAATAAAAATAGAAATACTCTTTGTTAGTAATCTTTTGAGGTTTTATATGCAAATTTGTGCTCTGTGAAAGATACTTTTGTGACAGGTTAGGTTAGGTTATTCAATTATGGCAAAGCACATGAGGGCTATCTGCCTAAAGGGAGGAATGCCTTCATGGAGGACTTTCTAAGGAAAACTGGCTCATATACACGTTACACATGGGGGAAACCATGAAAACGCCCATGCAGCCAGCCCGTTCGCGGGATTCGAATCTCGGACCGAACTACCAGTGTTCAGCGTCTTTACCGCTCGGCCGCTGGTGGGCCTTTTGTGACAAGGGAACAATGATGTAAAAAGTTAATCCCTCTCTTTGAAAATTGTTTTTGGGTAGGGAAAAAGGGAACAAACAATACATCAAGAAAAGCAAGCTGTGGTAAAATCAAAAGGATATTTCTCATTCACAGAATACAAAGTCCAGTTATTCTTGCTACAGTTCTCAGTAGGAGAGGGGGGAAAAGAGTGTTAGCAAGTTATGTATCAATCAAAGACAAGGATCAATGGGAAAGAAATAGTGGTGAGGTAGTTGGACTACTTGAAAAGGACAGGGATCACACAATGTGAACAGAGTAAGAACTTGTATCATTCTTAGTACTTGCTAGGATTGGAAAGTAAACAAAGTGTAATTTTGTATTTGTTGTTGTGGGTAAAGTTACTCTTTTCTTCTTCTTCAAAGAGGAACAGATTAACTTTAAAAGAAAAATTTGATTTAATTCATGTAGCAGAAACTAAAAAGCTTAGTTTGAGAGATTTAGAGCAGAAATTTGGAATAAGTAAAAACCAAGTAAGTCATATGCTAAAGGATAGAGAAGAAATAAAATTTCTATGGATTACTAATTCAAATGAACACACCAAGAATGTCAAAATTTAGAAAAACTGAAGCATATGAAATTTATACATTAGTGTTCAACTGGTTTTGTTATGTAACAGCAAACAATATTCCTGAAAGCATTACAAGAAAAAGCAAAAGATGTTGCAAAATGTTTGGGACTACAAAACTTCAAAGCATCAAATGGTTGGCAAGAAAAGTTGCAAAAATGAAGTTGCAAAATGTCTGGGACTACAAAACTTCAAAGCATCAAATGATTGGCAAGACAAATTTAAGCAAAGACATAGCATCACTTTCAAGACTATTTGTGGTGAAGAAAAGTCAGCAGATGTGCAACATGAAACAGACTGGATAAAAAAGTTAATCGAAATTTATGAAGGATATGAGGCTAAAAACATCTACAATGCAGATGAAATAAGATTATTTTATCAAATTTTGCTGAATAAAACTTTCTACTTCAAAGGAGAAAAGTGCTCTGCTTGTAGAAGCTCCAATATCAGTGCGTTACTTTGTTGTAGCATGGAAGGCGTGTTTGAGCAACGACTTGTAACTGGAAGAGTAAAAAAATCAAGATGCTTCAAACACATCAATCCAAAATCTTTATCAGTTCATTGGCATCACAATAAAAAAACCATGGATGACACAAAGCATAATGTTAGAATGGCTTATTGCTCTTGATAAAAAAAACAATGTCTACAAAAAAGAGGGAGAGAGAGAAGATTCTGCTATTTCTTGACGATTCACCAATCCACCCACGAAATGTAAAACTGAAATCAGTGAAATTTGTGTTTTTCCCACACCTAATGCAACATCAGTATTACAGCCTTTGGACCAAGGTATAATTAGAAGCTTCAAGGTTCATTATAGAAAACTTTTTTCACGACATGTTCTTTGTCAAGCTGGTAGAGAAAACAGCAATCAGCTTGTAAAAACCTCTCAAGCTATTGAAAGGCATTCAATGGATAACAAAGGCTGTTAAATCCATATCCAAATTTGTGTTCAGCATTGTTTTAAGAAAGCAGGCTTTGAAATTTCAACTTCGAGTGCCCTCAGTGAAAATACTACTGGTGAAAATGAATTATTTAAACTTTTCAAAATCAGTGGCAGCATGAAATGCAACAGTATTTAGAAACTGATGAACACTTGCATACTGAAGACACCAATGACGACAAAAAAACTTATTTCAACTGTAGTTGATGATGTCAGCTTTAATAAAATAGCTTGGAAAGCACTGAGGAAGATGAAGAAAAGCCAGATGACAAGTGTGACATAAAAAAATATACAGATGCCTTAAAATACTCTTCCCAATTAAACCAATTTATGATTACTACTGGTGACAGTGAAGGACTCATCAGTGACTTTAATATCCACATGGAAAAAAAGTGCTTTCAAACAAACCTGTGTAATGGATTATTTTCAATAAATTTATGTAAGTACAAAACTCTATTGTTCATTTCATACATTTTTGCAATAATTAAACTTTTTTTAATTAAGAATGTTCATTTTTCATTAATTTCAAATTTAAATACACACCTGTCACTATGTTACTTATTTATATATCATTTAATTAAACTTGATACAACCTAATTTTCTAACTAAATTACACATTTTTAGTATGTATCCTCTGAAGAAGGGGCACCTCTATTTAAGGAACAAAATATCTGTTCTGGTGAGTACTACTGTATTTATTAACCTCTAAATTTCCTTCCTTCAGCTGAAAAAAAAAATCCAAATCTCTCATAAATTTTTGACATATTTAAAAAATTTATTTTATTATAGACCCCACTGTAATATATTATTTATTTAAAAGATAAACTGATAGCCATTTTGCATATAGTTGGAAAGCATAATAAATATATACATTGTCTTGAAACATTTAATTAGAAAAACAAACTAAGATTCTAGACCTTTCCTTTAATGGATTTCACAACTTTTCACTGATAATAATTAAGTATGCTAAAAATATTAAAGTCTGTATAGTAATTAAAAACATGGTAATCACTCAGTGATACCTTTTTAGTTAGGCTTATATCAAATTAGCAGAATTTCTACTACAGCAGAAAGTTTATTGGTACCTAGTTTACATTGCAATAATCATTCTAAACCAAAACTATTATCCAGAAGTATTATCTTAAACAATACTATACAATTACTTTATAATTAATAAGTCTTATTTAAATTGCATCAAAACATACATGATCAAATCTCTTAGGAAGGTACATTATGCTGATGATTATTAAGACTAGTTCAGTCTGCATATTTAAACCTAGCATGATAAACACTCAGGTATTAACCCTATGAGTGGCATAAGCTTTTGAATCTGTCCATGAGGACCTGTACAGAAACCACATTTAATACCTAAATTTGTACAAATATTTATTTTAGTCTCTGTTTTCATAAACTTCCATTCATTAAGATAATATTTACATCATTAAAGAAAGTAAGCAGGCACAATGTTTTAAATCATAAACTAATGTATACAAAGAGACAAAAAAATCTCATGACCAGATAAAGGCAGTCATGCCAGTCAGGGTGTTAAAATAACTAAGACAGCTAAAAAAATATTTACCAAACTACTTATTAAAGATTTTCCAGTGAATATAAAAATTAAAATAAATTATTGATTATCACATTTGGATGAAGAAATAATATTAATTATTCAAATTGTAATGGCAATATTTAAAAAAAATACATTTACTTTAAAAAACAGGGGAAATGTAACTTATGTTATATAGTGTACTACTGATTTTTAATTTATAATTTAGAAAAGCTATATATATGTATATTAATAAGAGAGATATAACAGAAATAAAATTTAAAAAAATTTCAACTCAAATATATTTTAAACAAAATTTATATTTTCTTCAACACATATTTTTGAACTTCTGTGTCAAACCTATCTTGGATTATAGAGTTTTATAAGTAAAAAAAAAAAAAAGAACTGATAAAATAAATTAAATTTTCTATTACTTTTTCTTCATTTAAAAAAGATTAAACATCTAAATTGAAAAATAAGTAAAATTCTAACATCATCCATCGGGGGATACAAAGCAAACACAGAATCTGTCCTGTTTTCCTGTCGCTTAATTTCATTCATATAATCTAATGCTTCAGATGGAGTATGGTCCAATAATGATGGAATGAGTGGATCCGCTAGGGAGTTCCGGAGATCAAACACACTACTTGCCCAGCTTCCTCTAGGTGTATCTGCAAGTTGAAATGACTGACGATTAGAAGGTGGAGCAGAAGAATCCTGAAACAAAATTAGAAACATGCATTTAACATTTAACACACTCACAAAAAAAAATTCTTTGATCTTAATTTTAGTATATATTTTATCCAATAAACTTATTTAGAAATTTACATATGTAAAGATCACTAAGTTTTCACCTTTCTTAAGTGTCTCTGAACTTATAATGGTCTATTAGAATATCTCTCACACATACTTTGTATATTCTTATTGCTTATGCACATAATATAGCAAACTCAATTAATATGAATATTTATAAGAATTATATTGTTTTTGACTAAAAATGTTTATTACTGATGGCCCCTTTGAATAAAACCAATAATGAGTGGCATGAACATATTGTGGCGTTGATTATTAAAAGCAAGCCATAATTATGATTCTTGAAAACCTTATGCGTATATCTTCATATAGAGATATATATATATATATAGATATAGATATATATAGATATATATATATTAATTAAGAAAGCAGATACAAAACTTGTTGTGTTCCATGAAGTATTCCATAAGGCTTACAGATGTAAGTAAATAAGGTCACAAAAAACTCAACAATAAAAACATAAAATCTAGACCTGGAGAGAACAAAGGGGGAAAAAATATACAAAATACAAATATTATTATAATAGAAATAATAAAATATACCATGAATAATTAAACTATGTTAATACTCTTATAAAAGAAAATAAACCAACTTAAAATAGTACAATAATAATAACAATGAAATAATACTTAAAAATAATACCAATACAAAGAAAAATAATACATCAACAGTACAAAACATCAACACATAATGTAATCATGCACAGAAGAATACGTAAAATAATGCAATGATACATAAAGATAAAAAGCCAATCCCATAAATAATAATACTAAAAGTTCAAAGAACAAATAAAGTTGCATAAGAATGCAAAGACCTTGGGACCCCTAACAAGACCATAGAAAACGGAAGGCCAGCAAACAGAGAGCTGCCCTAAACTCACTTTAAATGCACTTCTGGCAGTCGCATGCAACCTACAATGCAATAAAATATGTTCCACATTTTCCACAGCATTGCTGCAATGAGGCCACTAGTAACAATACTGAAACGAAGTAACAAAATTCCCATGACCGGTCAAAATCTGAGCAAGTTCATAATTCGGTTGAAAATGCCTACACTTAAGTAGTTAAAGAACACTAGGGAAAAATATCTTTGTTCACTGGGCCTATGCTTCCAAATACACATAAGAGAAGACAACATTAAATCAATATGATGATAAGTCACTTGCTCAACCTTCTCATTACTGAGAATACCACTGTGGTTGCGAACATAGGTAAAATTAATATCTGCAGTATGTCCAATAACGTGTAATACAGAGTGAATTTCCACCACCGTTTTTTCACTCAATATCACATAGAAGAGATAGAGAGAAGAAAGTGAATCTGTACAAATAAGATATTTAAATGTCTCATTCTTACGACAAGAGTTTTGTATCCATTTAACGGCAAGATTTAAGCTCAGAAGTTTTAAGAACATACATCTGGTATCCAATATTGAACAGTTACATTTTCCCTGCTATCTCCATAAGTAACAAATGAAGGCCAACCCTTCCATTTAACTTACTACCATCTGTGAAACACATAATACTACATTCTTCGAAAACGCTATTATCATAAGTAACAACTGTCACAGGGTTTCTGCAAACGCTATAATTAAATACCTTAATTCCGACCATGAAATTAATACAATTTTTCAAGGAAGGAATATAATTTCCTTTATTGAAAATAAGAACCTAATCATGTAAAATATTTAAGTCCGTCAACATACCATGCAACATGTGATAGTATGCAAACATACCATACCTATTCACGAAAGACAAACATAACTTCTTACACACACACACATATACATATATAAATGTATATGTATTAGAAATACCAAAATTTAAATCTCATTTTGTGATCTTGAAACTGAATGCTTATTAAACTTTTTTAGGGAAAAAATTCAAAAATATAGTTAATATTTACGGGCTAATTTTTTATGTTAAAAAGCTTCATCATTTAAATTCAGTTTCAATGAATTATCAATGAATGGTGCCTAAATGTTGTAATGGTGATATGTTCATATACCACATTAGTTTACATATATGGATATATATATATATATATCTATATATACTACATAAATGCATGAGATTACATCTTAACTTGGATCTTGTGTACCTCATTCCCAAAATTAATCAAACAATGTTTTCAAATATATTTCAAATGAGTCTAGAAAAAGGATATCCAATTTGTTTGTTATTGGATCAATCTTTCACATAAAACATTAATTAAAAGCTACCTATTGAGTTCCCACACCAAAGAGCAAAGTATCAAACTTGCACCCTCTGAACTAATCAATGATATAATAAAGGTGAAATATAAATCAACATTACATTCCAGTCATAATAAAATTCTGCTTATGATGTTTAGGTTACCTTATGTTGTGTTGATCTATAAAAAATACTATCTGACAACCCCAATCAAATGAAAATTGGTTTCAACCTACCGGCTGTACTTTGTCTAGATAAGTGTAGCTCTTATATGAATGATTCCAGCTACAAAAGCCTATGATGGTTATTAACTTAGGCATACTAATATAACATGTTAACAACTACATATATATAATGAATCTATTTATCTATAAACCAATAGAGAGAAAGTAATTTCATGATTAAAAAATGTACTTAACATATTAACTCATTTTTTTATTCCTGTTCACAATATCTAAGAAACAAATTCCAAATATGGCAATGTTTATTCCTTTCTTTGAAATACACTTTTTTTAATACATTCAAGTTCACAAACAAGTTTTTTTTTTCAATACATGATAAATTAAAAATATTACTTACAGAAGTATCTTCATCTTCAGCAAGAGGAGGTTGTTGGGAAGGCTGTTCATTTATTTGCTTCAAGCGGGTTTCATCACTCTTATAATTACATGCAGACACTGACATATCAATTTCAAATTCCTGCTTTGGTACTGATTTTGCCACATTTTGTTTGTCTGATATGTTTTCATAAGAGCAAAAACTTGAACTGTATTGTTGATACCTGATTACAGAATCAGAATACGTATTAAAGAATTTTAACAGAAAAAGTTCCCACACAAAATAAAGCATTAAAAAATCTTTTTAAATTAAAATTACCTTCTATTTATCACAATCCAGTCAGCAGTATAACACTGTATGCAGTCTTTTACTTGCTGGTTTAATTCTCCCCTGTACAAGAAGAGAAATGAAATAGGAAACAGTTTTTTATTATATTGTATAGCAATTA
>KK112313.1:342845-365439 GCA_000611955.2 Stegodyphus mimosarum
ATATATATATTGCATGCATGTACAGGTGTATGTGTTTATGCATGCATGTGTATATGTACATGCATATATATATGTGTGTATACAGACACACATATATGCGCATATACAGACAGACACATATATATATGCACATACAGACAGACATATGTTCACACATACACACTTTTCTAAATATGGTCCTGATAACAGAAAAGTACCAATAGCAGTACCCATACACATACTTCCCATCAAAAACATCTGTTTTCCAATAGATAACATACTATATGTGTGTCTATACTTACACTTCATCATCAGGTACCACATGCTCTAAAGTTCGGCATTTATGTGGCAAAATTCCAATTTCTATATCATCCTCAGGAAAATCTAGCATGTGACGAAAAGTGTCACATTCAATTTGATCTCTATGTTGATCAAGAAATTCTTCAAAATCAAGAGGATCAACAACATCATTTAAAGGAACCTAAAAGAATAATACAAATATGCAGTATATTATAATTAATAGTTATTTCACACAGATAAGCTTTTTGCAAGAGTTTGTCCAGATATTTCAGTAAAAATCTGTTATATGCAAGAAAAAAAAAGGGGGGGGAGTACCTTTATACATGAACAGAAAACAAAGTTTGCAACAGAATATAATGCAAGCTTTGGAAATGGCTTATATGAGAAATTGATTTCCAAAGAATGACTTCATTCAGCAGTTTTTTAGTTGGTTATTTTTAGTTTTAGCAATTATTAATTTTTATATTATTCATGGCAACTCATTCTTAATAAAATTATGCAATTAAAATACTTGGAATTATGGATTGCGGCTATGACAAAAATGCTTCAAAAAACTGCACAAATATGCATAGCTTTTAATTTTGTAAATGGTGACATCTAGCTTTGATTGCTAACTATCAATTTCTCTCACTGCAGAAAAATCATTCTGAAGATCATTCAGAATGATTTGTTCATAATGAAACAACAGCAAATTGTTATTTTTTATTTCTAAAAGCTTAGTTTTTAAAGAGTTAAGCAAATTGCATTTTTTTTTTCTATTTATTACTTCTTTTTGTTTCTATAAATGAGTTATAAAATAGCTACTTCAAACAACAAACAATTTCCATTCATATAAAAATCTTATAAACATAGTACACAAACAAAATAAAAAAAGATAAAATGCATAAGTAGATTTAAACATATTTTTTTCGTTATTATAGTTTCCTGTTCAAAAACTGTAATTTTTAATGTTCTATTGCAATAAATGATGAAATTTTAGATTTTTGCATGAATAAAATTCTAAAACCAAACATTTTTTTGAAAAACTGAAAGTAGTTTTTGATGATTTCACATAAATATATTTATGAAAAAAATTCTATAAGGGTTAAAAACTATTATTTATTTATTTATTAAGAGATTTGGGAAATCATACATATCATATGAGTAAGTAGTCAAATTTCTGTTCTGTGTAATATAATCAAATTGAAAATTAATATTTCCGTTTTTACTTAACTCAATATTTTAAAAGATTAATCAAAAGTTTTACAAGATTCTATAAAAACATCAATATAAAAAATGATAAAATGCAAAAGTAGATTTAAATATATTTTTTTTATTATAATTTCCTGTTCAAAAACTGTAATTTTTAATGTTCTATTTCAATAAATGATGAAGGATTTTTGCATGAATAAAATTCTAAAACCAAACATTTTTTTGAAAAACTGAAAGTAATTTCTGATGATTTTACATAAATATATTTATGAAAAAATTTCTATAAGAGTTAAAAACTATTATTTATATATTTATTTTTATGAGATTTGGGAAATCATACATATATGAGTAAGTAGATTACAAAGTCAAATTTCTGTTCTGTGTAATATAATCAAATTGAAAACTAATATTTCTGCTTTTGCTTAACTCAATATTTTAAGAGATTAATCAAAAGTTTTACAAGATTCTATAAAAACATCAATATAGAATTTACTCACATTTTTCAATTATTTCAAGAATTGTACAATTTAGAGTTGGAATTCTTCTGCATAATATGGGAACTTCCTCATTCCATTCTCAATTTTTAAACCACAACCTATCTCCCACTTTGATTTAATACAGGGCTCATATTAATCTGCAGTGTTCTTGTCCAACAGTTAAGCAAAACTTATAATCTTAATGATGAATTTTGTTTTTGAAAAATAAAATATAAAACTTTCCATTGGTGGTAATGTAAAAAAGTGGATACATGTGATTATCGAGGCAAAAGTTAAGAAATTAAAGGTTAATAGGTTCTTTAGAAGCTTCACGAGAAGAAAAATTATTGCTCTCAGTATATCAACATCCAGAGCTAACTTAGAATGAATTTCTTACTTTGATGAATAGTACATGAACTGATGACAATAATCATTGCAATGTAAATCTAATGAAAGTCGAATTCAAATCAATGTTAATTTTGATTGCAGATGCAAAAAAATTAAAAGTATGCAAAGAATAATCTTAGACTGAATGCTGCTTTCAAAAATGTAAATAAATGTAGCCTTATAACTTTGAACGATAAACTTCGTAATAGGTTATCATTTTGTGGCTGTTTATTCATTAATTAGTTAGTTAATTTCAGATATCAAAAATTGTTTTAAGGATATTTTAATTCATAGTGCATTAGGTTTTTGGAAGCAGGAGACATGAAAAATGTGCAATTTTTTTACCGAAATTCGAACATTAGACTTCCTAACTGCTATCCAGATATGCTATCCAGTTACATGCGAAGGCATGCAATAAGGAGGGAGAAAATACGTTATAAATTCATTTACAGTAGTCATAGTGCTTTACCATTGTATATACTAAGTATGCATACATTTTTTATTTGACTAATAACATTCTGTGTAGTGATTTCAAATATGATTATTGCTCAATCTGCTATCACTAAATCACCATTTAGAATAGAGCCTATCCATATCATAAAACCTATAAAAACTATTAGTTTAATTCCTATTCTAAATTTCTGAGGGATTTGATTTGTTTAAATTAACCAGTTAAATTTAAAGTACTTGATTAACTAGTAAGTAGAAAGTATTGGGTACTTTTTTTGGTTAATTTAATTCTCTTAAGGTGAAAATTTTATTTAAACTGTTTTTTGCTTTAATTAAAGTCATTTTAAAACAGGACTCATAATTCATTATTAGATCTCTCTGTTAAATTGGCAATTAAAAATAGAAAATGTTAATTTTTAGGTTTGAAACTTCTATATAGCATGAGTAAAAATTTTAACTTTATGGTGCAATTTAAATTTTATTACTTGATCAATTAGATCAGACAATTGGATTTAATTACATTTTTATTCTAAAATTTCTTAGAAGTTCACTTTTGAATACATTTTTTAAGGAATTTTTTGCCTTTGAAAAGAACATAGAAGGAAACAATCTTTTTTGTTTCCCTCTCAACACGAGGAAAGGGTTACTGTTTTTCAACAAGTTTCTTCTGTTAGAAATTTTCATTTGTATTGGATTCTTCAGAGCAAACTTTCTGTTTTTCTCTCATCTTACTGAACTTTAAGAGAAATTTGGAAACCTTTGCTTCATACAATGGAGAAACTAGTTTGTTGCATGTTCTTTCAGTTTTTTTCTTCTTTTTTTAAAGTCCAAATAATTACTTTTGGAGACATTTACATTTTTCATGAAAGTGGTGTTGCAGTCTTACGACCATTTGGCCAAAGTTACTGGTGGTGAGTCTGAGGAGCAATTATGATTCATGGCTGTTTGATGAGCTATTAAACCCGAGGCCCACCATTTGCTCAATATGGGCACATCAATTGCTAATAATGTCTACTGGTAAAGCTGCCCGGTTAAATTTTTAGACCTTCAGTAAATAATGTCATGGCCTAAATTACCTTTAGATGACCGGTCACTTTCAAAGTATTTGCCTTTTCACTCAAAGAAACAACAAAATATCTGGCTTCATTGGAGTCAGAGTGTTTATTAGAAGATTGCCCATTGCCCCCAATATTTGATAACTGAAGTAACCTATTATAATGCTCTAGTTGAGCTTCATGTTCTCTCAACTGACATGTGATCTTTCCTATATTCTAGGCCAAGCTCTTCTATGCTTAAACCTGCCGATTTCCGCCTTGAGAACAAAAGATTCAACAAGATATGTCTCAATATCTTATCAAAATTAACTGAATATCAAACTCTTTTCTCTTGACTGAACCTGAAAATGCCTATAAATAAGTTGTTTGTTTTCTCTTCTTAGCTTCCCCTCATTTACAGCATGAGCTCTAACATGGACAAACAAAGAAAAAAAATATTATAATAATTTTCTGAAAGCAGCAAGTTGCCAGTAATTCTCATTAAAAATGCAAACAAATTAATACATAAATTACTGGAAATTTAATAAGAAAACACAATGCAACAACTTTACATTTTTTACAGGTCTAATATTTTGTGATATATAGTTAAAAGAAAGTAGTAGATGAACAAGTGACCTATTAGTCAAACTGAAACTAACATTGGAAATTAAAATCTAAATCCTTCTGAACTAAGCTTCCATCTTAAAATATGTTCCCATTTTGCTTCTTTGCTTTGCTACTACTAACCTTCTGTTTCCTGCTGTATTCAGAATTATATTTTAAAAAATACAGCTGTAGTGAATATATATACATATATCAGAAGATGTGGAGTGAATAAATAACATCTTAATGGTAAAAATAAAATGTGATGTTATTTCTCATAACTTAACTCCTTCATTATTTCAGTGATATATTGCTATAGACCCAACAAGTCTTACTCATCAGGACTGTTAAACAATTATTTCTTTTGTACTTAACATAATGCAAATTTTATTCTATTTTATTAGATTTATTAACTTGGTAAAAATATATTTACTTTCATATTATACAAATAATTTGAACATTTTTCATATTATATAAAAAAGTTATTTGAAGGAACATGTGAATGAGTTTTCTTAACCCTTTGGCAATCACGTTCCAAGAAGTTAAAGAAAGTGATTGCCAAAAAATTAAGCAAGCTACATTTTCATATTATTAATATGATCTGAAACTTAAATAACATTTAAATACAAAAATAATACATAAAAGCATATCTAATTTTTTAATTACTTTATTGTTAATACATATTACAAAATACAATAACTCAAAAAAGGTAATTTTAAATAATGTCTTACTATTAGAAGTGTATTAAATAAAACAATTCACTATTAATAGTCAATTACATGTACAGTGAGCCCAGGAACAATGAAACTGCACCATGGATATGTGAAAGACAGTTGCCTGGTTGGATAAATCATGATTTCTCATTCATCATATTGATGGTCGTGTCAGGATACGCTGTCTTCAAGGTGAATAATTGCTTCCTCCCTAGACAGCAAGTCATACACAGGCTGCTGGTGGTGGTATTATGATTTAGGGGATGTTCTCTGGACAGCTTCTGTACAGTTCTGAGACCCTTAGCTGTGGTAGGACAGACCATGAAAGCTGCAAACTATCTGAACATAATTGCAGATCAACTGCACCTTTACATGGAATCTGTCTTCCCAACTGAAAATGGAACCCAGCAGGATAATGCCCCATGTCACAAGGCTCGAGTTGTGTTGGAATGGTTTGAGGAGCAAAAGAATGAATTCCATTTAATGTCCTGGCCATCCAACTTGCTGGATCTTAACACGATAGGATGTTATGGAGCGGCAGCTCAGAGCTTAAATACCACCATGTTGGAATATGACTGCTGCTTTGCTACTTGGCACAACCTGTCTCCAGTCATCTACCAACAGCTTGTGACATCCATACTAAGGCAAATTGCAATAGTTTTGCAAACCAAAGGGTTCACAATGCATTACTGAGTATGTGGTCATAATGTTTTGGCTCTTCAGTGTAAGTTATTTCAATTTATTTTCGGCAGTGCCACCAAACATGAAATAAGATTATATATGACACTAAATATACACATGATTTTTGTGAATTGTATCTCAAATAATTTCTGTGACAAAATTTGGAAATTAAAAATGACATACTTTTCCAGGTAATACTGCATGCTTCGGAGCAATATCTTGCTTGCTTTGTTGAGATGAAATAGTAGAAATTTGTTGACGAATATCAGCATTGTGCTGCCTAAATAAATCAAAATCATAAAATTTGAGTTCCTTCATAAAAATGCATAAATAAATAATAAAAATACAACAAGATTAATAATTTATGATCACACCATTCAGCAGTTCATATGAATGTGAATTTGTTGGGCTTTTGCCATGAAAATAAAAGTTAGTGCAATGAAGTTATAATATGAAGGTCTATTTAATTGAATAGCACTTAGTCTAATTGTTTTTCTGAACTTTAACATTACAAACTATAACAGTACTGCAATAAATTACGATTTATTAATTACAAATTGGTAGGTGAAATCATAACTTTACTGGAAATCGAGTTACATATATATAGTACTGGCTGGCGTGGCCACACACAGAGGCAGGATTTTCAGGATATCTGGAATTTAGAGAGAATCTAGCACTGATCCTATAAATTGTCAGTTTTGCAAAAGTTTACACAGGACCTTTTTTCTTTTATATGGGACCTATTTTTATCTCATGAAAGAAGCTAAATGAAAATTCTCATTATTACAAAAAATGGCAAATATATAAGTTTGGTTTATTTGATCGATTTTAAAAAAATATAATTTTAATTTTAAAAAGCCACCTATGTTAGGACATGTTTGCAGAATGTTTTATACATAAAAAAGAATATAGAATAGGAAATTGCACGAGTTTAAGCAGTATAAGTGCTCTTATATTTCAATTTTTTAAACTAAGAAAAGAAATTTCATCCTTTAGCATCAATACAGGTAGGTTGCCACTCGGTATAGTGGTTAGCGACCCTGACTGCCATAGCGATGGACCCAGGTTCTAATCTAGGAAAAGGCAAGAATGCAACTGTCCATCCCTTTATAGAAGGCAATGGTGGCCACCTATTATGTGCTTCCATAATGATATAGCCCCCACTTCTGGCCCTTGAAGTGGCACAAGGCTAATGGCTATTAACACATTAGCTGCCGATCATGCACTGGCACGTAGTGCGAAGTGATGTTTCAGGTGCCAGTCACGAGCTGGCACGAGAAAAGCAGCGTCTCAATGTTTATTTTCATGTTCAATCAGCATTACATTTCGAGTATGTATGCTGGCATTGGTGTGGAGTAAAGGTTAGAAACTAGTTGTAAATGCATGTGGTTTGGAATGAGAAGAAAGTTCCATTTCATGTGAAGATCATACGACTAAGATTCTGAAATATATAGTTTGCAACAATATCTTTGTAACTATCTTATTCATTTGTAATATGTATATTTGCTTGTGATATATTTTCATACAAAAATAAAGCATATTGTTACTTAGTTCTAAATGCCATGCGCCATTGCAGAATAATTTGATCTCCAGTGCCGATCATGCGCTGACACGTAGTCATAAAATTCTATGCTTAAAGGCTTAGTAATGAACGTGGTAAACAATAATCTTTTATTATCTCTTTTAAATCATATTCCTTATTATAAGTAAGTTGGCATATGGATACAATCTATTTCTATGACACAGCATTAACTATCAACACAACCTCACATGACCACCAGTGAAAGTGTTAAATACACTGCCAGGCCTTATAAAAAAAATCAACACAGGCACATGTAAAATACATTACAGATGTTTAATCTCGCTGGTGAGATGAAGCCAAATGATCGGATATTAACAGATGATATTCTTTTCTTTCTTGTATCCCCAACCCTAAACTCCAACAATTCAACCTAATAAACTGTTATCAGTATTATCATCCCTGAGAGTTTCAATATGCTTGTAGACATCTCCAATCTAAAAAGTGAATTTATACTGCATATGCATTATATCCATATAGTCTGTGTACAGATATAATTGGCAAAATGTTTAGCTAATCATGTGAGACAAAATGTGCATTTATAATAGCATTCTTGTTTTTCTCTCATGATGCTTTGTAATTACTTCAGGTTTTTATTTGAGGATGCTTACATTTTGGATTCATAGAACACAGAACAATCAAAAACTTTTGCCACAAAAAATATCATGGTAATTACTTCTTTCTTTTATACCACATTTCATAAGAATGAAAAGAGAAATACAATAGACAACCTACAATAGAGAAAATCTCTAGATGAAGTGCCTGCAGTTTTAATTAATATTCATCTTAACTGTTTTCTTCATTTAAGTTTTATTCAAAAATTAATTCAGAGCATTAATTTACATTTTGATTCATATCTTTTTACAAATTCATGAATAAATTTACAAAATAAATCCAAGGCGCTAGATTTCTTCCTAAGCTAATTAGTTATTACACTCAGACTAAATCCTGAAATAAAATTCTGTGATAATCTTTAGTAAACAAATAAACAACAACCCTTCCCCCCCCAAAAAAAAATTCTCTAAGAATCATCATTATACTTGTCTGTTAATAATATACAGCAATATTTTAGATAACTAATGAATACGTTTATTACAAAGCTCTTAATTTTCAAATTGTTAAAAAAAAAACTATATTTCTTAAACACATAAAAAAGTGAGAAAAAAGTCTGCTGTTTAATACGAAGATTAAGTAAACAGTGTCAATTATTTCTGGACATGATAAAGTTAAAAGCAAATTATTTCAGACACATCTGTATGTTCATACTACTGAGTTTTATGTTCTGTTTGTTCATTTCAATGCATAATCCTCACAGCGTTTATTCAACAATCATAATGTAAAAAATCCATTGAAAAATAATTAATAAAAAATTTGTACAGGAAAAAATGCAATATATCACTTGGCCATTTAATACATTAAATTTCCCACCATTTTAATTTTTGGGCAAACGCCCGCTGGCGAATTTCCATTATGGATCTTCTTTTAAATGTTCGATCACATCTTGATTCTAAAATCTAGCAGACCGCATTTGAAGTTTCTCAAAACATCAAAGCGTAAACAAACAGAGAGGCTCTATTTATAGGTATAATCTCCAAACTTCCTTTTCTTTTTCAAGGGCAAGATAGTAGGGCTGCCGCTTTCGACAGCTTTCCGACTATAGCTTAGAATATTCTGTAACATAATAGAAGTTAATAACAGAAGGATGCAAGGACGGAGTATAAAAGAAAGAGCGTGAACTCCATTGTCAGTTTTGCCCAGTAACGGTCCATTTTTTTTTTTGTCGCTTTGTTTATTGAGGACGCTGCTGCGGTATGGGACGTTCCTTATGCTACTTCTAATGTACGGTATTTCAGCACTGTCATCCTAATTAATATCTATTTCCCTCATGAAATATGCAAAATGTAATAGATGTTTAGCACCAGGGTATAAATAGGGTTATTTCTTATCAGCAAGCCAAATTAAAATTTCAGGTTTAAAATATTAAACTATTTTTAAAGTGCCAAAGCAGTCCATTGAAATCATGTATAGCTTCAGATTTAAAGGTTAAGCATAAGCAAAATAAAAGTTTCATTATGCACATAATGGATTGAAGGAAATTTGCAACCAATTGGAATAGTTAATACAGTGTAGTTCAAAGGTAATTTAAATATTTGTGAAACGTTTGTTTCATATCAAAGGAATTTAACTTCTAGTCTCAGAGATGACAATTTTAAATATCACTTAGTTTCGCTTTCATTTATCGAATAAGAAGAAAACTAAGTATTTGTAATGGCCGAGAAAGCCTTTGATCGAGTGTGGCATGCAGGCTTACTACACAAGCTTTCTAACTTTTTACTGCCAAACAGCTTTATCAAATTCATCTATTACTACTTCAAGCGAAGAACATGTCAGGTCAGGAAATACTCTATCTACCAAAAACGTTATTTTCACTGGCGTCCCATAAGGGTCCGTTTTAGGCCCAATATTTTTTGCAATATTTATTAATGATATGCCAACACCATTCTCCTCCAATATCCTAATGTATGCTGATGACACAGTTATACTTACTAGCTCCAGAAGTGCCCAGCATGCTCTGGACAAGTTACAACTTCAGGTTAATATTATACAAAAGTACTGCCGAGATTGGAAAATATCTTTCAACTCACCTGAGTGCTGCCAATAGGATCGTGCATTATCCTGTTGAAATATAGCTGTGGGTAAGCTCTGAAGGTAAGGAAGGACAACTGGTTCCAACACCTCGGAGATGTAGCGATGGCTGTTTAAAGTACCGGCAATGCGTACTAGAGGAGTGCGAGAGTGATACCATATAAGGTATTTCTTCTGCCTTCTTCGCATGCCTTCGTGGTGTAGTGGTCTGCATCCTCGACGCGTAACCGACAGGCCCGTGGTTCGATTCCCGGTGAAGGCGTTGCTTATTTCTCATGTCTGATGCTTCCAAAAATACCTAATGTCTCTACAACCAATGCCACCCCATACCATAATACCCGATGTAGGACCAGTGTGGCGGTGCATAACGTAGCTATTCAGCATCCTCTCTCCACGGTGTCTCCAGATTCGAATCCGACCATCATGGTGTTGCAGACAGAAGCGTGACTCGTCAGTAAAGACAATTTCATTCCATTCTGCCGTACACATCCTTCTTTCATCTTACCATTGGCGGCGGAGACGTCTGTGGTTCTGCGTCAAGGGCAGACGAAGCAATGGACGTCTTGCGGACAGACCACTCTGCTGTAAACGGCGTCGAATGGTACGCGCAGACATTGGATGATGCCTTACAGACTGAATGTGTTGTGCTATGGTTCGTGAGGTGACAGAGCGATCCGTCACCGCCATGCGCACAATGTTCCTGTTATCACGTGAAGTGGTCCACTGAGGTGGATGCGATCGAACACGTCGGTCCGTCGTACCCTCCTTCATCCAACGGTCACATATTCGCATTACAGTTGTTTGGTTTCGTCCAACACGACTACCGATTTCCCTGAAAGATAATCCACACTCTCGGTAGGCCACTGTCCTTTCTCTGTCGAACTCGGATACTTGATCAAACGAGGATCGCTGTTTACTACGAGGCATTTTTGATCTTTTTTTTTAAACCACAAGAAAAACACAATTGCCGAACTTGAAATCGTCGAAAACTCCAAGCCTTAAATAGCGCTTTGAAGTGGCGCCACAGGCGCGCATAATGTGCGTCTGCGCTGGAATTCTAATCATTTGGATATGTCACCTCCGTTAATGCATGTTGTAAATTTCATGTTATTTGCATGCTTCCTTCAGGGTGTTGCATTTACGGTGGCCAGCAGTGTAGTTTTCAAATATCTTCCAGAAATATTTGTAAATTAAATTAATTAAGAATTATTTTTACTACTGTATGTAAACTTCCATAAATAAATGTATTTAAATTATTGGATTATGTTAACTTTGAATGCTGATATTCAATAGTAACATTGGCAATGATACAGCCCTGAATTTCCAGGTTTGGAGTGCCTCTTCCGTTATATTTCGATCAAGGAAGGAATTTTATCAGGGCAGTACTTAAAGAATTCTGCAAACTACTCCGCATAGACAAAACCCAAATAACACATTTACACCCCTTCCAGTCAAAGGGCATGGTGGAAAGGTTTAATCGAACCATCGTTAAGCATCGTTAACTTCTCGATGACGGTTTCCAGAAATTAACAAGACTGGGATCAGAAGATTCCTTTGTCCATACTGGCCTATTATAGTGATGTCATTACAGGCCTATTACCAGCTATTCCCCATCACGTGTGATCTGTTGTCTTGGGAGAACATTCAGCATCTCCAGATCCAGTTGGAATTCATGCACAGATTTGCACGAGAGCGAGTTGACGGGCGACGGAGAAGCTGAAGACTCGATACGACACAAGAGCTACAACGCATTGATTCCGCGAATGTGGCAAGGTGTGGTTATGAAATCGGATTCGACGCAGAGGATTTTCTCCTCAGCTAAAAATCACCCTGGGACGATCTTTATACAGTCCTAAACAGTTGAAACATCGCCGTAGTTCGGATCTGTAGGTCATCAAATTCTAAGCCTAAAGTCATTAAAGTAAATAATGTAAATAGTTTTAATAAGACCACTGTCCTATGTATATATAAATTTGTAAATTCATACATTTTTTATTAATTTAGTATTTGATTTCTTGTATGCTATTTATTGAAATTATTATTTTACTATTTCATCGGTTTTCCTTAGTTGTAAGTCCAGGGACTGTAGTGTTCCAGACATGCAGTCCTTGGGAAGAGAGTAATGTTACGAATTTTTCATATACGTAAGCAATTTTAATCAAATTGTAGTATGTCTTGTACAAAGTGACACGAAATGCCTCAACAGAGTGGAGCTACGTCAGAAAACTAAAGAGGTAAGCCCATTTAACATTCAGATACATGCCAAATTGCTATTTTGCCAAATTGAAGAGAAATTTCGAAATGTCGCCAAACTTGGTGATCATTTGATAACACTTTGGTCAGATCCCTGTAGAAATATAACTGATCCTATCACTACACTGGTGTGCAAAAATCAAGGACGAAGTCGAAAAATTAGCATATCAGCTGAACGAAGAGGCAGAGCGGACAGAAAGACCAATCAGGAGATTAAGTAAAGTGATGTACGGTAGCACATGCGCAGATATGCAGGTAGACGTAATGGGAGAGTGTCTGAGTAGTATAAAGCATGTTGTCGATGTAAGATCAGTATTTCTGGCAAAGAGATTGCACGCCGTATAGCAGTTAAAATCACACCGAGTTGCTGCCTCAGCGAGAAATGGCGAATAATCAACCTGTTAGACGACATCTGGATGCTTTTACTCGAGGTCGAATCATTGGGAAGTTGGAGGAAGGCCAAAGTGTGACAAGTGTAGCTGCAGAGTTCGGAATTGCTCACAGCATCGTTTCACGACTTTGGAGATAATTTCAAACTACAGGAACAGCTATCCGGGGGTTTAGTAGTGGTCGTCCACGAGGAACCACACCCGCAGATGACCGGTATATTGCCTTACAGGCCAGAAGAAACAGGCGGCAGACAGCGGGAGAAATCGCTAGACACACGACACAGGCGACTGGACGACCGATATCGCGTTTTACCGTGGCCAGAAGACTGCACGGTGGTGGTCTGTTTGCACGACGCCCTGTACGGTGTGTACCTCTAACGCCTGCCCATCGGAGAAGGCGTTCTCTGTGGTGCCGGGAACACCGGAATTGGAGAGACAATGAATGGGGACGAGTACTCTTTACAGATGAGAGCAGATTTAGTCTGAGTTGCGATTCTAGACACATACACATCTGGACAGAGCGGGGAACACGCAATAACCCCTTCAACATCATCAAAAGGGACTGTTTTGGAGGTCGCAGAGTTCTCGTTCGAGCAGACATAATGGTTGGTAGCCGGACCGACCTTCATATCTCCCAAGGAGGTTCGTCACCTGGGACTGTATTGTAACGAGGTTCTTCTTCCTTACATGCGTCTTTTCACAAGGGCTATGGGTCCTCAGTTCCTCTTCATGGACGACAACGCTCCACCTCATCGCGCAGTTACTGTTGAAGAGCTGTTGGAGAGCGAAGATATTGAACACATGGATTGGTCGGCAAGGTATCTGGATCTAAATCCCGTCAAGCATGTACGGAACTTACTAGGGAGACCCGTGGCAGCTCGTAACGTATCGCCAGTAACGATTCAGAAACTGTGATTGGTGCTACAAGAGGAACGAGCAGCAGTGTCTCAACAGCTCATTAACAACCACATATCCAGGATGCACAAATGATGTGAAACCTCGAGTAGCTCTTGTGTCGTATCGAGTATCGAGTCAGGGGAGATCATATCCTCTATTAAAGACCGCATGTTTCTTTTCGGACATCCATCACAGGGATGTTTCGGCCTTCAGTCGCATTGCGCTCCATGCTACTTTTTCAATAAAGCTTCTTTTTATCCCTCTGATTTCTCTTTTAGTAAGTGTTGCTTACATTACTCATGTCCTTACGTATTGGGGATGTTACGGTATTAAAAGTGTTGATTTGGAAAGCTTTTGTACAAAGTTATATTGAGAAAACCGTCTCGTCCTTAATTTTTGCACACCAGTGTATGTAACCTTAACCATATCCGGCCCTATACAACTGTATATGCCTTCCAGCAATTTCGAGAAATCGAATGTACTGGGATTTTCTTAGAAGCCGGGTAGAATCTGTATATGAACGAAGAGAACTTTAGTTCAGAATATTGAGAGATTTCCGTGTGAGCTTCGCTCTTTACACACGCTTTTATTGCGTTGTGTTTAAAGTTCTCAGTATTTTGAAGTGGTAACTATTGACTGTACTCTGTCGCACTGAGAACATCTGTACGAATACTTTTGTGGAATATTCTGTATGATCTCACAATACACCGAAGTCAGCTCCGAACATAAAAATTGAGAACCAATGCTTTCTCAGTGCTCCTGTAGATTTCCTCTGGCCGTCGAGAAGTCTCTAGTACCTTGCATTTCTCGAAATTACTGGAAGGCAGATAAAGTTAGGTATAAGGGCCAGATACTGTTACAGTTACATATAGGTATCAATTAGTTATTCAATTACAGTTATACAGCGACCGGACCAAAATGTTGCCAAGTGGTCACCAAATTTGGTGACTTTTGGCAATTTCTCTCCAAATTTGGCAACAAAGATGTCGCCAAAACCATATATGCATGAATGCATGTGTGTATGAATGTATATGTTCATGCATGCATATATATATGCACATACATATATGTGTGTGTGTATACGCACACATATACGCTCATACATACACACGTGATACATTTCTTAATTTGGATAATAGAAGAGTATCCAACCCACTATGCAGATTACACGTAGTGACATTCCTTCTGCTCTAACATCGATTCAAGCTACTTGGGGCAAGGTTGGAGCATTACTTGACCCTAACCTATAATGTTCTTTAAACTAGAACAAAAACACATAGCAGAGAAAAATGATAGGTTTAATGAATGAATTAATATACTACCGCTTTCAAACTTTACAGCATCACGGAATGCCGGCAAGTTACACGTACATTCAGATTCATTGAATGATAAGAAAAACAGATGTGTTGCCAAAACCTAAAAATTAAAGTATACATTTTTAGGCTGGCTTTCATTTAACTATTATGTTCAGAAGGAAGTGCAATAATCCATTTACATAAATGCACAGGCTGGAGATGCTCTGACTCGTGTTTTGAATTCGCGGTCACTCTCATTAGATTGAGAAGAACATGAATTGCTTCTACAGTTCAAAGTCATATTCGTCTGCAGATTAAGGTTTTGAAGTTTTCTTCCAGAGTAGAAGAAAAATTGGTACAATTCCGATATAGAAACTACTAAAATGCAGTTAAAATCTATGCGCAAAAGCGCCAAATCTATCAAACACGCCCATTTAACCACGTCCCAAATTTAGTTGAGCGCGTTAATTTCATTACGCATAAATTTAGATAGTTCTACATCTGTAAGTCAAAACTGAAGTACTGGCTTAATTTTCGAATTCTTTGTGATAACACTATGGATCTAACAATTTGGAAATTGTCCAATGACGAAAAGTCTGCAATACGATTTTTTTCAAAGAAAAGGCACTATTCATGATAAAAAATTTTATTCGTATAACCAAGAGATGAAATTATGCTTTAACTCAATAGTGAAATGGCAGCGCAGGAAAGAAATCTGTAACGAGAAGAAAGAATTAAGAAGTCAAAATCGGTTTGAAGGACCGAAAACCCCTTCCTTACGGCCCTTAGGTTCATCTATTTTTGGTGTCAGGAGATGACATCTATCGAATTTCATAAATTCCAACTGAAGATGAACCACAATACAATTGTAGACTGAAACAGTTACATGCGTAAAGTGTGTACCGCAGCTTTAATTGCTTGGCCTAAGTTAAAAATCGGCGGAGGGGCAAAATTATCGAAGTAGACGATAACCAGCTTAAAGAAAGAATAACATTGGACGTGTTCTTCCGCCGCAGTGGGTTTTCGGCGGATTGTTCAGGGAATCAAATGAATATTTCGTAGTCGCTTTTCCATATCGATCTGCGAAAAATTTATTGAAGGTCATAAAGGAAAATATCGTAAAAGGAAGCATTACTCATACCGACTGCTAGAAATCATATAAGTTGGATGAACTGCTAGATGCTGGCTTTGAACATATTATGGCCAATCACAACTAGAATTTTGTGGACCCCGAAAGTGGGTGTGATACACAAACAATAGAGCGGATGTAGGGCAGTGTTAAATGGAGTAATAAACGTTATCGGGGCACTGTTCGACAGCATTGCGATTCGTATTTTTCCGAGTTTATGTACGGATGTTTTCACAAAAAAAAACTGAAATTTCTTTGCAGTGTTGGAAGACACAAAAAAATACTATGCCTCCCATTTAATTTTACTTCTGTTTAGCCTTTTTAATGTAACTTAAAATAATAAAAAAATGAATTATGTGAAATCAATCTTTCATCAAATTAAATTAATAATCTTAGACAGTTAATTAATGTTCTGCTTTCTTTCAGTTATGTTCAGCCGTTTGTTCATAAATTTTAAAATGTATGATACGAAATTAATCTTTGATCTGAATTAAAATACTAATCTGAAATAGTTATTTACTATTACGCTTCTTTTCTTGCATTAGGGTTACTATAATTATTTTTGGGGTCATTGGCATCAACAGTAGTCTGGCGAACTGAACCAAAAAAGGTACAGTATGTCAACATTTGGATTTGATATTATTATGCACTTTATGGTTTATCATTGCGGTACCTTTGGAATTTTATTCTGATATCCACTTACAAAAACCATGAAAAAAGTTGTCTCACCAATACATTTCTTGACCTCATATACACTGAAACCCAGACTCTGCCATGGAAATATCAGACTCGTATTACTCTCGTAATCACATCACGGGCTGTGCTTTCACGAATAAAACCACGAGCCCATTCACATGACTCATAATCGTGGTATCCCAATACAGTGCTAAATGAAAGAGTTTAAAATTGAACAGAATTTGGACATTTGTTTGAAATTACTCTTAAGAATTATGAGATCAAAAACTTAGAGCATTTAAAGACCTACTCTCTTCAAAATCTCAATTTCTTTTCCATTTGTTATATTTTCTTCCAAATAAAGTTAAAAATGAATGTTTATTAAGACCAGAGGGAAAAAAATCTGAGTAATTTCTTTCAACGAAAATCACAGTCTTAAAGAACTGGCCCTATTTTGAAATACATAAGAATTGAATACCCATGCATTGATGGATACAAAAATGAGAAAGAAAGAGAATTTATCAGTATTATGCAACTGATATGCTCCACAGACTTGTAGAATGGAAAAGAATGAAAACAATGAGATGAAAATCAGCATGTTGAGGTAACCAATAAAGAACTGACTATAATGACAAAAGTTCATGTTTGAAGGTCGAAGCAGATTAGAGATTTCGTTCCATTCTTATCATTTATCTGAGTCGACGCTCAATATCTGAGCAAAAATTCAAACGTAAACTGAATGGATGTAAAGCGCAATGACTTCATACTGTGCTCTGTCGATAGATCCGCCGGATATTGAGGTAATTTAAAATCTTGAAGTTATACTGTTACTAACTTTAATTAAAAATGAAACAAATATATCTTCCAGCATCGAGTTTAATATTAGGAATTCTAGTATTAACCAATTAAAAACATGATAATTAAATAGGAACTCACAGAAGTAGTGAGAATAGTTTAATTGCTTTTGATACTCATCTGTTATGGGGACCGGATTCAGAAATGTATGTATGTAAGCACGTATATGTGTGTGTGTGCATATATGTATGTGCATACACACATACATTCGTACTTACATATATGCATGAATACATGAATACATACATCCATATATAGTACAGGCACACATACATTTCTCAGTCTGGTCCTGATAACAGAACTGTACCCTGCTTTTTACGTTTTATTTCTTAGCTAACGGAACAAAAGATTAAACAGTTCCGCTCAAAAATATGTACGAATTTTATTTATGAATATAGTTAAATGTCGATTTCAGAAACGAAAATAATGACTATTTATTTGTTAGTTATACTACCTTGTACGAAGTAAAGGGAGTATTGTTATCGCGAAAAATTTCGGATGCCATATTTCCACGGAAATATCCAATCTGACCGTTTCCGAATCCATTTGAACGGCTTTTTGGCATGATGTCCGTACGTACGTATGTAGGTATATGTGTATGTATGTGTACGTACGTATATGTGTATGTACGTATATGTGTATATGTGTATGTATGTATATATTTCGCAAAACTAAAAAACAATTAGCCATAGAACGTTGAAATTTTATAAATGGGACTGCTATAACATCTAGTTGTGCAACTCCCTTTTTATTGCAGTCAGCAGTACCAAACACACACATACACCCCTCTTCTTACCTGGCCTTTATTTCCGCAATGATTGGTCATAGTTATAATATTTTCGGTTATAGAAATGTTTTAAATTACGAAAATATACACGTTTCGGCAATGTCAAATATATATAAAAAAATAATTTTCAACAAATAATACAATCTTACGTTTAATGCGATCTTCCGGCTCTTGCACTCGTTATAAAAAACAATTATGAGAAGTTTTACTCACGCACGACAAAAATTGATTGGGATACTTAATTTCAAAATTTGCAATTTTTGGTGCATTTTCTTCTTGCCTTGGGGATTAGTTAATTTAGAATAATTGAAGGGAATGAATTTAAACGAAGTGAAGCAAAAAATGTGTACAATTTAATAATCTGTACAAGGAGGTCACGCGCTCATCAGATTTAAAAAAAAAATATTTGGCGGTTATAAGCGGAATAATGTAAAAAACTCTGAGGCATTTATGATGAAATATGCCAATATCTATTGAACATAAAAAGCATCCATTAGAGATGAAATATGTATAATACTGCCGATAAAAAACGTAACAGTTATGACAGATGATATCATTAGTATTCATTAGAGATACATAACAATTCACTTGAGATGATACTGAATAACATTTCGTAAGCATTCTTTTAGAGGTGATATCTGTATAACACTGTCACGAATCTGCTTCTAAACGTTAAAAATAAATGCTGTTGCCATTTCTTGAGCTATAAATTACATTTCAAATGTAATTGCTCATTAGAGTGAAAATGAAATAGATTTTTCGGGCTTAGTCAGCGCAAATGGTGAGACCTCTCAAGCGACAGTTCTATTTACATGAATTTGCAGAATTGAGGAGCAACAGAGATTGCACCGGGAGATAAAAAAAAAATCTAGCTCCGGCCCCGTTTTCCTGATCTTTCACAAGAACTTTATCAGAAGCAAGACATTCTTGTTCAACTGTTTTCGAGTTTTGCAAGAAAAGAGATAGTCAAACATAGTAAAAAAGAAGTGTTATCTAATTTAGGGATTTGGGAAGCAAACTGGAATCTCGTGAATTTGCTTGTTTACAGAAGGTAGGGGATCCACTGGAAGGACACCTTAGTAGGAAAATTCTCAAGCTAAGTCCTGCATCTTAGGATGCGGAGGTTCCTGCTTAAAATTATAGAAGCAGGTGATAAACATATTATTAAAGCATAATTTTTGTTTTTTTCTTACATTTTGAGTTAAAAATATGTTCAAATTTAGAATTACTAGATATATTCCCCAAAAATATTTATCAATATTTTACTTTTATTTTTGTCAGTTATATTTGTTAAATAGACTAAAAATCTATGTGATAAAGTAAACTATCTATTAAATGTACCTGTCTGAATGCCCGTACTAGGTATTTTTGTGAAATTTATCCCTTTTCATTTATAAAATTGTCTGAAAAAATTTCAGATATGTGAATACACCTAAACTTTCAGTCCATTTAAGTCACAGTATTTTACAGAATACTTGTGGAAACGTTCATAAAATTCCTATAGTAACATTTTAAGTTTATGTCTTTTTCGTAACAGGAAAGTTGAAAAATCAAGTTTTTCAAAAAATAGGCTTAATATAATGCAAACAAAACTAGAAAGAAAAGAAAATGTTGCCAAGTATGAAAATTAAACTGTACTATTCCAGTATGCACTATATTATTATGCAGTATTCCGTTAGAGCGGCGTCGGTTACAAATTCGCTGCTTTTTTTTTTGCCACCAGCTCTTGCCAAGTATAAAATTATGAAATAATAATAGAGTTTAAAAGACAATAATAATAATAATAATAATAATAATAATAATTCCGTAAAAAGTAAACTTTTTGAAATTTCTTAATACCTAAAGAAAGTAAATTTTTCTTTTTAATATTTTAATCTACAATATTCTACACGTAAATAAAAAATAACAAAACAAAACGAAATTCGATCTAAACAGGTAGCATAAAATTATAAATATCATTCAATACTGCAAAAAAATATCAATCAGTTTTTGAATATAACCGAATTTTTTAATATTGTAACTGTGACCCACAGCAAAATGTTCATACCAAGTGTTTCTTAATTCCTCTTTCTTATATTCTTTCTAGCAGTCTGAAAATATAATGCTGCTATCCGAGATGTTTTCCTGAATAGCAGTCATTAATATTCTAGCGCAACGATAGTGAACAGAAATCAGAAAAATTCTTTGCTTTCCCGGCATAAATGCCCGAATACCCACTGTCTCTTGAGAACAAACACATCCAACGTTGTTTTTCTCTTTTCGTGAAAAGACTTTAAAGTAGCTATTCCAATCTATTGTCGTATTATGGCTGATTTCTAACAGAAGTTAGCAAAATTCAATCGACGTCAATTTAATCCTTCCTTTTTTTTCACAGCAAGAACGTACGTAACAACGCCATGTAGGAACTTTGTTTGAGTTAAAAGTTAACTTCAACGGAGGATTTTGAGAACAAAGTCTATGGCTATGAATTATTCCTTTGCCCTGAAAGAATCTTATGAAAGCTTTTTTTTCATTATTAGGTAATTGCCAAATTGTGTAATCCATTGTACTAAAAAATGGCGAAATATGGCAAAAAATAATGAGTGATGATATTCCAAAAGTAAAATTCTCGAGCCACGATATTCGGCATGTTGTTGTAGCATTGCTTTCTTCTAATTTTTTCTTCATTTTTAACTGACGCTGCTCTAACGAATAGTACCGTTTAATATGATGCAAACAAAATCAAAGGAAAAAGAAAATGTTGCCAAGTATGAAAATTAAACTGCAAAACTAGTCTTGTTCCTGAGCACTTAATGACAAATAGAAAGGTTCAAAATCATCACTTATTTTGGTTATAAATGAATGTTTTTATAACATGAAGAAGAGGTTTTTTTTTAAATATTACTAACATTTCCCATTTTATTGTGCAATTTGGGCTCTTTAAAATTATGACTCATTATTATCATTATCATTATTATTATAACTACATGTTTTGTGGACGTACGGATTGTACAAATACCAGAAATTAATGGTTGAATGAATGACGGATAATCGAGCTTGCAATGTATAATTTTTTAGGTTTCTGTTTAGTGAATTTCGCAACAATTTTCATTATTACTATAGCTGATAGGGGATGATAATAATTCCTTGCGTTAATTAATTACTGATTCCTAAAATATCAGTATTGTACTCTCCATTATATGTTAATTGTTTTCTTAACAATGAATAATGAACCCCCGTCATGCCAATCATCTCTGAATGTAATAGGTATTTTCGACAATATAAATAAATAGCGGTACTGGTCAGTGAACTAATCGTTCAGTTTTCTCGGGCACTTGGGCGAAGCCCTATCCCAGTGTAACTTGTTTTTCAGTTCCCGATCTTTCGGTAGCAAGATGACGAGATACCTGGGTAGAAAGTTCATTAGATGTTGCAGTAATAGGCGTACATTGTAGTAGTTCCAAATTTTGCTCACAGACTTTGACGGGATTACTTCCGAGAGAGATTAACTGGGGTAAGTTGAAGCTGAGTGCCGAGCTGGCGATGGAGTCTTGAGAAGGAGGAGGAGTCAGTGGTACGAAGGCAGAAGGTGATTTAGGTAGCAGATGATCCTCAGTGTGCAAGGAGGGAGGGGCTCTTTTCAGACCATACGAATTTAGAGGGATAGCCTTTACTTCCGGCTGAAATGCCTGCTAAGGAATAATGTTAAAGTTAAATTTGGGATAGAAGTGGGAATAAGTTAAATATTAAGCTAATTTAATTAAGTAATTTATTTTAAGAGTAAATTAGGTGGATTTAGTGTTGATTGTTGCTAAAGTTGTTTAACTCTTCGAACATTAAGAAAATTAGGTATATATAAAATTAGGCGGAAAATTAGCCACTCTAAGTTTTTTAAGATTTTTGTTAATTAGATAGGTCATATGGGAGAATTATATTCCAAAGACTATTTCCAGTGTAATGAATGCGAGGAATTGATTTGATGTGGGCGATTGTGTATTATAGATTTTAGGGGCTGGAGGATCTTGTATCTGACGGGTAGGGTTAACATTATCTGAGTGTTGGGGGTTTATGTTTTAGGTTCTATTTGCAACTGCATCTGAGAAGAGTTTATTAGGTGCTTGTGTGTTGAATGATTTGAATGATTTAGGTTTGGGTATTTTCGAACAACCACGGTAAGATGCTGGATGATTTTGTTTACAGTTTAGACAGAGGGGATTTTCTATATGCCTCTTATTTGGGCAGAGGGAAATTTTATGTTCTCCAGCACATTTAGCACATTTGGGGGTAAGGAAGCGT
>KK112313.1:365458-436139 GCA_000611955.2 Stegodyphus mimosarum
CGGAAGAGTGATGCCATTTTTGGCAATTGTGGCATTGGCGTATTATATTCTTATTGTTATATTTTTCTAGTTGTAGTATGAAGAGTGAAAAGTGCGTAATGTCGTAAATGCTTTCAATATTGGGTGTTGGTAGTAATTGAACTTAAAATATCGGCATGGGTGTTCGTGTGTGATTCCTGGTCATTTGCACTACTTCATGTACGGTGTATCCTAGTTTTACGAGGATGTCTGAAATTTCCGTGGTTTCCATATCAATTGGGAGTCCACGTATCATAACTTAATGGGTTATTGATGTCACGGATTAATTAGATAATGTTCAATGAAATTATTTTTAAGAAATTGGGTGAGTGTATTGTGATCATCTTGCGTATTTGGGAAAATTTTCAAAAATTCACCACTAACTTTTCCGTAGAATTTGGTAGAGGTTTCGGAGCCAGCTGTTTGCTGTTTGAACATTCGCCTAGATGATGAATATGAACTAGAGCTACTATAGAAGCATTACCTTGAACGAGCCAGAGACACAGAGTGAAAAGCTCTTTTCAGTTGTAGACAAGCCTGTTCCTGCTTGTGATTGACGAATATCTGACCAATTGTGAGTATATTTTTGGCTTTTTGTGACTCTCTAGCATGAAACATCGCATCACGTGATCACTTCACACTTCATTATGCATCGACGAGGCCAAGATCGCCTCTCCAAAAAACATCCAGTTGGTTCGCCACTCTGGCTTATGCACCGAATTTCAGAGTTAGAACACGAAATTGGCAAAACCTCTGGCTTAACAGCAGACCAACGCAAATGCCTTATCACATTAGAAGATGAAGTCATTTTGTCTAAACCTATCAAAGTCTATGTCTATCTATGTCTCATATTCTGCAAATGCTATATAACTGCTTTATCACCAATTTTGCTATCATTTACGTCATTCACATCAACTACCAAAAATCCTAGGATGCCAGAATCTTATGTTTATCGCCTATTTGGCGACGTTCTGCGCACTACTCCAACACTTCAAATGCTCCACTTAAATTAACGCAAGTGTACAGCCTTACGGCTAGGTACTTGTTCAAAAATGAAATGATTCGATTCCATTCGATTTGAGGTATGCATTTTGCTTGGTATGAGTTGGTGGTTTCACCATTATTGATGGAGCCTATTTTGTTGGTTGAGATAATGGCGGGTGTTGAGCCGGTGGGCTGGGTGGTGTGTTGCAAGTACTACTATTCTGAGAGTTAGTTTAATGGTTACTAGCGTCTAAGAGACTAAATGTGTTTTGAGTAGGAACTGGGTTGGATTTAGAATAACCTTTTTTTTTTCCGCTTTTAGCTTCTCGCATGGGTTTGATAAATCCTTTATCATTGGTTAGATTATCATCTGAATTATCTGAGATATCTTGTTGTTTTCTTATAACAGTGGGATTGGAACTATTAGAAGGTATTAGAAAGGGGTGGTGTTAGCAAACTGAGATAAAAAATAATCACGCTTACCCTTCAAGTGCTCCATTTCGTTCTTCAGATCTCTGATGTTCTTACCGAAGATATCTGTTTATTTATCCGGGGCTGAGACTGGGCGGTTGGCGTCCAACATATTGTTGCGTGCCTGTCTGATATGTCATCCAGATATATCAGACAGGCTTCGTAGGAAATAACTTTTAAAACAGTCTCCATTAGACGTTCCAATGTAGCCGGCGCATTACATAATCCAAAGAGCATCACCTGGAATTTCCAAAGTCCTTGTCCTGTAGTAAATGCCGTCTTTTCTCGGTCATCAGGATGTATTTCTACCTGCCAATATCCACTCTTTAAATCACGTGTCGAGAACTACTTGCTTCCAGAAAGAGTATCCAGAATGTCGTCAGTTCTAGGAAGATGGTAACTGTCTTCCTTCGTAACCTCGTTAAACCGGCGATAATCAACGCAAAATCTCGTTGACCCGTCTTTCTTCTTCATCAGGACGACGGAAGTTGCCCATGGACTTGCTGAAGGCGCGATGACATTGCTTTCTTGCATGTCCTTTAAAAGAATTCACACCGCTTCCTGTTTAGCAGTCGGCAGACGTCTTGGATGTTGCTTGATTGGTGGATGATCACCAGTATCGATTCTATTTTGAGTCAAACTGTTTCGACCCACGTCAGAAGACGAGCGGGAGAAAGCATCTTGAAGATCTTTAATGACACGGTCGGCAGCATTCCTTTCTTCAGCGTTTAATTGCGCATTCTGCAATAACTCCGATGTAATGCACTCTGAAGTAACGGTTTCTGAGATGTTACTTTTTCTTTCAACGCTACTTACTGGAGTACATTCTTCAACCACTTCACCTTTCTTAATAACTCTCGCCTTGGCAGTTACATTGGCAACTCTCACCGGGATAACGGTCCTCGACAGGTCGACGAGTGCTGAGGCTATTAGTACTCCTTTAGGGCTATTACAATTCTTGGGATATTCCATGACGCCGTAGCAGAAATTTCTATTTTCGGCTATGGATCCAGGAAGTAAAATTTCTGTTCTTGTCGGTATTCTGATATCGTCTTGAGCTATGGTATTGTGGATAGATTTCACTCCTTCATCATTAATACCGAATAAGGCTATGCCCTCAGAGGCAGAATGCATTTCGTTATTTTTAAAGTCCAAGGAAAATTGTATTTCCTTAGAAAGTCGAATCCGAGTATGCGGGGGTCTGTAATTTCTGCTGCGTATGCCGTGTGCTGGTAGGCGGCACTTCCATACGTGATGTTAACGTTTATTTTCCTCTCTAGATCGATCTTCTCGTCGGACACAGTCTGGAGGGTAACGCAGGGCGGCGTCCAGATAAGTTTACCTTCGGGTTGTTGAGTCAAACCTTTTCGGATGATGGTAACACTGGCTCCCGTGTCAATCGTCATATCACAAGGAACCTGTCCCATGATAAAAAGTCCGTTACAGCAGCCACTCACTTCAGAAATCTGAAGCGCTTTAAACTGAGGCTTTTTATTACTTGGCAACCTCCGCCCCGCGAGATGGCCACGAATTAGTTTTCCTCCTTCTTGATAGGCGCGGTCTTAACATCCGTGCCATGGGTGTTCTGCAGTTTTTTCGAATGTGCCCTTCAGCACCGCAGTTCCAGTACTTTACGGTTGGTTTCTTGTCACCAATATTCCGTGTCAAGGCATTGACTTTTCTGGTTAAATCGTCTAGGCGAGCAGTCATTTGATTCACTGGTTCTTGTATGTGAGCAACTTTGATTTGGTGGCGGTTTCTACGAGTGGCTTGCTGTGATACCTCGAATTTCATGGCGTACACTACAGCACTTTCGAAGTCTTTCACATAAGCCATTCGCAGTATTTTCTGTATTTCAGGATCCCGGATGCCGTCGATGAAGTATTGCAGGGACGGGATTTCCCTTGTTTCTGTCTGGCACTCCGAAAAGATGAGGTGGGACAGCCTTTTAACAACCGTGGCGGGCTCCTGCAGTGTTTCCGTAGGCTTCTGTTGACGGGATTTTAACTGAAGCCTGCTATAATCTTTTAAACACTTCTCTCCAAAACGCAGCTCCAATGTGCCGGACAGAGCTTCGAAATCTAGCCTTTTGTTTTCGGGAAGATATCCGCTGCATCTGCTCTCAGAGAAGTGGCGAGATGACAGGCCTTAGCTTGGGAATCCCATCCATTTGCTTCCGAAACTATAGAAAACTGAGTCTTAGATACTCGCCAGGAGGTCTTCCCATCATACGTAAATAGCTTCAGTGAGGGACGAGCAGGTATGGATAAGAACTTAAAACTATCAGGGTTGCTCCCTGCGGCGCTACGAATTTCTTTAAATTATCAACTTCTTTGGCAACTTCAGAAACTCTGTCATCAATTTGTTGTTCGATTTGGTGTTGGACTGCAAAAACTCTTCCTTCGATTTCCTCTTTGATAGAAGAAACTCTGTAACTTATTTGCTGTTCCACGGCCGAAACTCTCTCTTCTATTTGCTCTTTCACAGAAGAAACGCTTTCTTCAATTTGTCCAACTTAATTTTCAACAGCGTCTATTCTGCCTTGCATAGACTCAAATTTGTCTTCTATTATACAGGTAATCTCTTCTTTAACAGTTTTCATCTCTTTTTAAATAGATTCTACAATCTTTTCTTGACCAGCTTCCATCTTTTCTTTAAGGGACTCCTGTCCTGCTTTAATCTCTTCTTTAAAGGATGCTTGCCTAGTTGCCATCTTTGCTTGGAATGCAGTAAAAGCAGTGACGAGCTGTCTTAATTGTTTTTCCATTGCTCTAGTGAATGGCATTCAAAATCCCAATTCCTGAGACCAAAACGTGTTGCGCGCGGACGGTTTCGTTATGGATTGAATGCCCAAGTCGTTAAAAAGTTAACAAACAGCTAAATAAATATGAAGTCCGTAACAATATGTTTCATATCTTTGGTGGCTTGGATTTTACTTTCGAGTGTTTTAATTTGCTGGTGTAGTTCTTCAGCCATGAGTTTGTAACTCGTTCCATCATCACAGTCAGAATATCCATGTTCGTTATCCGTAGCCGTCATCGTGTCCGTATCGGAATAGTCGTCCACAGGTATACTCCAGTCGGTAAAACTTTTGTCCGGTGGTAACGCATCGCAGTTAGGCTTAGGATTATGGTTCTCCATGAGGAGCTTAGGAAAGAGCGACCTTAATCCACGAAGGTTGAAGGCAGATTCCAACAGCGGTACTGAAGATCAACACTCTAGGATATGGGTCTCAAAACTTTTCAGCCTTAGGGCCTACTGATTACTCGAGTAAGTTCCAAGGGCAAAACCCGTTATAATTTTCTGGACATCTGGTGGTCAAAAGCGGAATAGGTAGTACCTTCTATACACTAGTTACCGGATGGCGCTAGTAGTCCTTTCGAAAGTGCAGTATAATAATTAAACATTCTAGGGAAGGCGAAGGAAGCCAAACTTCCTGTTGTCAAATTAAGTACTGACTTCTTGTTTTTTGTGTGATTTACTAACATGGGAAAAAAGCGAAAAATAGACAGTTAAGTGCAGGACTTTTTTTTAACCGAATGGAGGGCACTTACCTTTTTTCAACATTGGTCACTCCTAAGTGATTCGAACCCAGGCCCTTCGGTATCGCAGTCGGTTTCCCTAACCGCTATACCGTCGGGACGGCCGAGTGCAGAACATTCAAAGATCAGTGGAACTTTCAATATTTCGCTATTCAGTCCATGGCGCTATGTTTGATTTGCAATGAAACTGCGGCGGACCACACACAGATAAATAAATTTGGTGAGGGTCCCTGAAATTCACTGCTCGCAGCCTTTACGACGTGTCACAGGACATGTTTTTGAAATCGCAGAGACATAACTTCACGACTAGTGTCAGGAGATCTCAACGTTCTGTACCGTATCTGTCGTCAAAGCCTCTCAATTTCTGGAGGGGTGAGGAACCAATGATCTGATATTTCCTCTGATATCGTTCTAGATATAACGAATCAGAGGATGTAAAATGCTACTGTAAAATTAAGGAAGCGTGCCTAATTCAGTCTGAAGTTTTCCCCCATCGGAATAACATCAGAAGAACGCTCCAGAACTCTTGAGAGACCTTCGTTAGCAGACTCCTCACACTGCGAGGACTATAATTCATTTAAATACCTATCTATGCTATCTATGAATTATATTATATGTGTGTGTAAAGAGCTTCCAATAATTGTATTAAATGTGTTTTGAGTTTCAAATGCAGTAAGAATTACGTAACCTCTCAACATTAGCTAATCATTATAAGGAGATATACGCTACCTGCAGCCACTCAACTCGGGGTAACCTGATTGTCACTCCCACAGCAGTGACCAAAAACATCCCCCCAGTGCCAGTGAGAAGTGCTGCATCGCATGAGCGGGACTCGATCGTGGGTTTATTTACTGGGAGTCAAATTCGCTACCGCTAGCCCAAAAGAGCTCCGTTGCGCTAGGTTCAAGAATTCCAACTCATTCAAATTTGCGAGCGTTGAGTTGTTCTCGAGATCGCTACAAAACCATAGGCGTTCTCAAAGAATGTGACATTAAACGTCTTTATGAAACGAAACGAAAATTACTCATATATACAGGAAGTTTGCGAACAGAAAAATTTGAAGGGCGGATAAGCAGCAATATTTGTGTATGAAAGTCAATATTGAACAAGAAGCTGCAACTCGTGTCAGCTATCGAGTGGCTCTTGAAATCGCAAAACGTGGAAAACTATTCCTCGATGGAGAAATAATCAAAGAATACATAATTTCAGTAACCTAAGAAATGTGCCCCGAAAAGGTAAATTTATTCAAAACTGTCAGTTTGTCAGCAAACAGCGTGGCTCGAAGGGTAATATAATGTAATGTAATATACGAATGTGCTGCAACTCTTCTGGCCGGTAATAATCGGCCTCATGGTTAACGCAACACACCTAATACAGCCCTCGAACGGTAGAAGACATCGCAGAAAATGTATCATCTCAATTGTCTGACCAAAATGGGCATCTTGAATGGTTTTCTGTGGTCTTGGATGAGCCAATGGATGTGTCAGATACTGCTCAGGTGTTGATTTTTATTCGAGGAGTAGATAAAAGCTAAGAAGTGTATAAAAAACTTCTTGATATTGATAGTATTCAGGAAGGAATACTATCAATATACCGAGGAAGATAATTTTAAGAGTTGAAGACGCCATTAATAAAAGGAAATTTCGATGAAAAAACTTGAAATCTATTACAACTGATGGAGGCATGCTCTTTTCATGGAGGATCCCATTTTTTAATAAATGAAAGATATTTATTCAAGGACAAGTTATTTTCCTTAGTCTTATAAATACAGAATAAAAAAAATAAAAAACAAAAAATCTGAAAGATTTCAGATTTTAAATTACGTCCAAAGGCGCGTTTTTTTAACGTTTCGTGTGCTACCTTTTTTTATTAAATATCATGTACTACGTACTCAAACCATAAAATTCAGTACAAAATCAATATCGCAAAATCATTTTAAAATGAACATATCTTTAGAATTTCCGTGAGTCTCGTGCGCTGGAGATAAAAATGTTTTTTTTTTTTTTCTCCGTACAGTGTTGCCATTGCTCGCTTTGAAATCATTTAGTTTGTTAATCAGAAATTCGTTGAAATGTTACAAAACATAAAATCGATAATAAAGCAAATTTCAAATTCAAAATTAGGGCTTCCAGATGCCCATATTCGCAGTAGGATTACGTCATTCAAAATTCGATGGCTCTAGGTTTTATCACAATGCGAGACACATGCATACATTTATGCAGATTTTTCATTTTTTAAAATTTAATGCAGAGCGATAACATTTAGTGGCAACAATTTGAAAAGTGAAACGGGCATTCAGAGTGAATCGACGCAAAATCGCAAAACGAAAGTAATAGTCCTTCGGGACTAAATCCCTTTGGACTAATTATTTAAGCACCATATTTCTTATAAATTCTTTCACCAAACATTACATTTTCCCCTTCTCGGGCAGTTAAACATTTTGCCAGAAATCTTAAGTAACTGTAGCCTGGGTTTAAGATCTACGCACATATTTACTAAATCATATATATCTCCAAAGTGTTACACATTATTTCAAGCAAGTACTGAACAGTCTTAGGCTGAGCGAAGATTCATGATATCCTAAAACTTTTATTAGTATTTCGAGTAATCGAGTGTTGCTCCTTTCTGCGGAAACGAAGATTAATTATAAACAATAAAAGTTTAAGATTAGAATAAAAGAGGGGCAAAAAGCAGGGATTAGTTTCGAAAATTAGAAGTGCCGGAGCCTAAAGAGTTTGCAATGTTTTCTAACTACTTTGCCTATGTTTGACTTCGGAGAAACCTAGTCGAACTATACAGTTGTAAGGTTTTAGTTAAACTAACCAAGTTTATTTTAATTTAAATCTTTTCTATCTCCTCTCTGCTTCAACTTCCTGTCAGAAGAAGCGCGCGTTTTTAGCTTATGCTAATTTTTGAAGTTCAGCCAAGCACTATTTAAGCCAGAGGTCGGTGTGTCGGAGACCTCTCGGTGTGTGAGAGCTTTGCCTCAGATCACGGTCACGCTGCTCAACTTTCGCCTGACCAGCTAGCAGTTTAAATTTATAAGCCATAGTGCTTACTACGTGATTGCATTGTAAAATAAATTAAAGTGCGGTAGTATTTAGTATACCTTGCTACGCACCCTTTTCTGTAGAGGCCAACTTTCGCGAATTGCTCTGTGAAGCAAAGTTTAATTTAAGTTCTATTTTAATTTATTTAAATTTATTTGATTGTTAAGTTCGACCAAAGTGTGGTCTGTTACGTTCTGTATCTCTCCCGAATTGGGAGGTTTGTATTTAATAGTGATTGAATAAAAGAGGATTTCAAATCCCTTCACGTGCAGTTATTCTCCAGCCCAGCAGTTACATCAGAACATAGCGTACCTTCCGCTCCCTGTTCCAGTTCAGGACTTAGAACGTAAGGATAAGAACCCTTTACAGAATTTACCATGTTCTCAAAGAATACACACAGAATGCTAAGTCCTGATAGTGGCGCCCGCACAAAAAGAAGAGGATGGCCTCAACAACAAGAAGACGAACCTGAGACACCTGCTGTACCTGTCCAGAATCCTGAGATAGCACCTCCTGGCATAGAAGGATTCGGCTACATCGTACAAACCATGCGAGCAGCCATGAAGCCAGCGGCAAGTTTTGACGGCAAGACAGCCGTAATCAATTTCCTGGAAAAGCTAGACTCCCACTTCATGCTATATCCAGTCCACGAATTTCAGAAAGTCGCTCTTGCTACCAGCGCTTTGAAGGGCCAAGCGCTAAGTTGGTTCAAGTGCATCGGAAAGAATCTCTTGGGGGAACCAGGAAGCCCCACATACACGTATGAAAATTTCAAGAATTCTCTAGTGAAAGCATTTCCCGTGGTGCGAGATCGAGCCAGATTGGAAGCTGAACTGTTTAGCCGATACCAAGAAAGAATAGAAGATTTGTCTAATTTTATTTTGAGGAAAATTCAAGTTTTCAAGCTTTTGTATGGAAGTCGCCCGGATCCTGAAATTATTCAAGTTATACTTCCTAGGCTACTGCCCCAAGTTCAAGATTTCATCGAACTAAGAAATCCAACAACATTAGACAGATTATTTGAGCTCGCGGTACAATTTGAAAGCCGAAGAACAGCCGACAACGAACGACGACGCCAATTTGAGCGAAGAAGTCAGTGGAGTTCGCCAAGACCGCAGCAAAAGCAAAATCAAAGTTACGGGAATAAGGCGAAGCAATGGCCGAAGAAAGATGTGTCTCCTAAAGCGAGCGGCGAACGAAGGGAATTTAATAGAAGAACAAGCAAAGATTCCGAGGGCAACCAGAAGAAAAAGAATTTAAACTAAGAGGGATTTCTTCGAGGAAGGTGAAGAAGTCCGAAGCAGCGCAAAACCCTTCCAAAATCAATTTAAACACCGTGGTCGTTAAGAATTTGAGTTTGCCGAAGATTGAAGTTCTAATCAACAACATACCGGCGACAGCCCTCTTGGATACAGGAGCCCAAAGCAGCTTCGTATCGGAAAGATTCTTTAAGAAGCACTTTCGACGTTACAGAATTTTTAGTGCAAGAGACACGGATGTCATAGCGGCCCAAGGAGAAAAATGTAGCTGTTTAGGAAAAGTACCATTGTTCGTGCGTATCAACAACGAACAGGTAAGAATCCTGTTTTATATTGTGCGTAACCTGCAGACTTGTATTATTCTAGGTGTGGACTTTTTTAGTTTGGCAGAAGCAAAAATTGATTTCAAGGGGGGAGAACTAACATTAAATATGAAGCCAATTGAAGCGAAGAATGATAAGCCCCCGCAGCTGGACTTGGAACATTTACAAGCAGAGGAAAAAGAGAAAATCCAAGGTCTGGTAAGTCACTTTGCGAATTTATTTAGTGATGTACCAGGCTTTACGCAGGTGGTGAACCACGACATTGACACGGGGGACGCTCAGCCAGTTAGGCAAAAGCCATATAGATATGATAGGACAAAAGAAGAAATAATTGAACATCATATTAAAGAGATGTTAAAGAATAAAATCATCACGCCAATTTCTAGCAGTTATGCTAGCCCCGTTGTCCTGTGTAAGAAAAATAATGATTACCCGATTACGCACCCGAAGCGGTGGCGTTTTGCTATAGATTATCGCAAGTTAAATTCAGTTACAAAATATCCTGTATATCCGTTGCCGATAATTGAAGAAATTATTCGAAATATTTCGTCTACAAAATACATGACTACATTAGATCTCACGAGTGGCTATTTTCAGATTGGGGTAAAACCCGAGGACGTACACAAAACCGCGTTCATAACGAAATCTGGTACGTACGCATTTCTTAGAATGCCGTTCGGATTATCCGGCGCGCCGGCAACGTTCCAAAGATGTATGGACATCGTCTTAAGACCAGTCCTTGGTAAAAGCACTTTCATATATTTAGACGATATTATAATTACGAGTAGTACTCTAGAACAACACTTACAAGATTTAAGAAAAGTATTTTCATTGTTAAACGAAGCTGGTTTAAAGATAAATGCGTCTAAATGTAAATTTGCCGCAAAAGAGTTACGTTATTTAGGATTTAAAATTTCCCAAAAGGGAATCGAAACGGATCAGTCAAAAATAGTAGCCATTAGAAATTATCCTGTTCCTAAAACAGCGAAGAAATTATCGTCGTTTCTCGGGATGTGTTCATATTACCGGGCTTTCATTAAAGACTTTGCAAAAATAGCTGAGCCACTGCTAAAGTTGAAAAGAAAAAAAGCTAGGTTTTCGTGGTCAGCAGAAGCCAACTTGGCGTTTCAAAAATTGAAAGACGCATTGACTCAAGCTCCCGTCTTAAAATTTCCAGAAGGGGATAAAGGATTAGAGATTTCAGCGGACGCTTCAGATTTCGCGATTGGTGCAGTGCTTTCCCAAAATGGTCAGCCCGTGGCTTTTTTCAGCCGAACATTAAATGAAACCCAAAGAAACTATTCCGCAACAGAGAGAGAAACTCTCGCAGTGTTAGCATCAGTACAGAAATTTCGTGTGTTCTTTGGAAGTTCTCCAGTAACTGTATATACCGACCACGCGGCGGTCACTAGACTCTATTCTGGAAAAAATTTATCACCCAGATTAATAAGGTGGGCTCTCAAATTACAGGAATATAACCTAATAATTAAACATACGCCGGGAAAGGAAAATGTTGTGGCAGATGCTTTAAGCAGAATTAACTTAGATGAAAATGGAAGTGTAATTAAGATAGCCATGTTAACATCCAAAGTATTAGATTCTCGTGAAACAGTAATAGCCGAACTCAAAAAAGATCCGGAGTTCAAAAATATATACAATTATTTGGCCGACCCTGAGAATTTCAATCATCCGGATATTGTGCCGATAAGAAATAGGGCCGAAAATTACGAATTAATTGACGGACTGTTATTCTATACGAAAGCTACTAATGAGAATCATGAATATAGACCGGTTATCCCAGCTAGCATGAGGTTGAATGTATTAGAAGAGTTGCATGATTGTGCCATTTCGGCTCATTTAGGTATAAGAAAAACTGTTCAGAGAGTTCGCGAGGCAGTTTTCTTTCCAGAACTGCAAAAGTTTACTAGGGCGTATGTCCAGTCGTGCCCAACATGTCAATTAAATAATTATGTTAATTTCCGCCCGGCCGGGTTCCTAAATAGTATTAAATCAGAATTCCCAAATCAAATAATAGGCATCGATTTACTTGGACCTTACCCTCGAAGTAAAGTTAATAAAAGCCGATATCTTTTAGTTATAGTGGATCATTTTAGCAAATGGTTAGAGTTAATTCCGTTAAAACGCGCGTCTGCAAAAATTGTAGTAGATTCAATTCTAAATAAGTATATTTTAAAATACGGGGCGCCCCTAAAAGTTATTTCAGACAATGGTCCTCAGTTTGTTAGTAAAATGTTTGAGGAAATGTGTGCAAAACTGGGCATACGTCATCTAAAGATGGTCCCGTATCGTCCGCAGTCAAACATAGCGGAACGGGTGAATAGAAATGTAGTGAAAATAATTCGTAGTTATGTGAAAAACTATCACTCTACCTGGGATAGCCATATAAATGAATTTGCATTTGCACTTAGGACCGCCAAACACGATACTACACAAAAAACACCCGCTGAACTCTTCTTAGGAAGAAAGATCTTGACCCCCCTAGATAAACTGTTCTTTGTACAGGAAAGGGCAGAAGAATTTAAAATGAGTGATATACAAAAGTTAATACGGGAAGCGACGGAAAATATAGAAATGGCCCAAAGAAAACAGAAATTGTACTATGACCTAAAAAGAAGAGAGGTCAAGTACAATGTGGGAGATGAAGTGTTGAAGATTAAACACAACTTGTCAAATGCCCCAGAGGAAAAGGTGGGGAAATTTTTTCCGCGTTTTGAAGGCCCGTTCACAATTGAACAAATTACGGGGGCAGTGGTTATATTAAAAAGAAATGATGGTCAAACGCTCAAAGCGAATGTGGACCAAATAAAACCGTTCTATAATCGCAGCAAAATGGCTGTATTTAAAGATTCGTTTCAGGATCCGAGGCAATCGACTAGCCAGGAAGATATACGTCAGCAAAAACAGCAGGAACCAGCTACAACGGCATCGAAATGTCAGAAGAAGAAAGCTCCCCCCCAACAAAGAAATAAGAACCAAAAAGGTGGTTTCAAAAGAAAGTCTCACGATGCAGGTGAACAAATCTACGAACGGAATTACGAGCGCACCAAGAGAAGAAAGCAGAATGGGCAAGGGAAGCCCAATGTATCCAAAAGAACTGTGGAATCATCGGACAGGTGCCTGAGAAGCAAGAAACGTCGATTGCAGCCTGAGAATCAACTTCCCGAATACAGCAGGAACCAGGACAAGCAACGAGCAAGGGCCCAGGAGAGAAGGGCCCAGTCCACCAAACGTCCAGCGGAGCAACCTCCTCTACAAAGGAAATTGCCGAGGATACAACGACGGAATTTCAAAAGAAAAAGAGACGAGCAGGCTCCGAAAGAACAACGAAAAACGAGGAAACTGAACCAGGCCACAACTTACTCAAGTTTTAAAGATTGGGCCAAGAAAAGGATGGACGATCATAATAAGATAAGTACAATTTCGTATTCAAAAGTTTAGTTAATTTTTGAGTATACTGCAAGTTGCAGGACTGATTTTACCTCAAGCGAGGTTGACTTTTACGCCAAGTGAGCGATAAGTTCTCATATGGAAAGTAAAATGTTTTGTTAAAAGAAATTGTAATTCTTAAAGATTTAAAATTACTTAATTTTGTAAATAGATTAATTCTGTAAAAGCAATGAATTGCTGAAAAGAATATGTTAACTAAATGATTTTGTATGACGCTTTGTCTAAAGACTTGTAAAATGTCTAGAATGAAAATTCGGAAAATTGAAAAACACGATTTAGTCTGTAGACTATTAATTCAATGTAATTTGATATTTCAAGAAAGTACCTTGAGAAAGGAATAGGAAGCACTTGCTGTAAGCTTAGAAATTTAACCTATATTTCTGTAAGCTTAGAAATTTAACCTCTATTTGCATTTCAGGATTGCTATGAAATTGTTAATGTGTTATGAAATGTAACAAATAATATTATGCTAGCAATGCACGTTAAGTGCAATATTAATGTGAATGTTGTGTGCAAACTGCGAATTTGTATGCATGAAAAGTTAAAGATTGACTATTTTAGAATGCAAGTGTTAATTAGGCTCTCCACCAAATACACTTAAAGTGTTAGACATAAAGCTAGTGAGAACCTTAGGATTAGCTGGTTATAGGGCGTTTTTTTCAGGTCTCGTATGTCAAGTTCTAACTAATGTTAGTCGATTGTAGGTGGAAGAGTTGAACACCCCCGAACACATAAAAACCCGCAATGGCGGTTTGCTTTACATCCAACACCGGTGAGAGAGCATACGGGGGAAGAATTTAATTGTGCTTGAATGATAATGTGTGTGTGCAAAATTACACAAAAAAAAAAAAATAAGGATTTGTACCACTTAGAATTATTCTGTTATTATGTCATACTAAAGTTGTTTTCCTTCCAGATTTTGCTGGAAGGAGTAAGACTGTTTGAAGAATAAGACTTGAAAAAAAAAATGTTGAAGATTGTTGTTCCAGAAAATTTCGTCTGTATTTTACACAAACATATATTGCCTTGTAAGAGTTGGCCTAAGTTTAGAACAGTGAAATTTTCGACTATTTAGAATTGCTAGTTTTCAACATGGTCCGTTTGGACCAAAGTAGTTTAACTATCGCAATTCTGGCGGGAAGTTTGTAAGGTTTTAGTTAAACTAACCAAGTTTATTTTAATTTAAATCTTTTCTATCTCCTCTCTGCTTCAACTTCCTGTCAGAAGAAGCGCGCGTTTTTAGCTTATGCTAATTTTTGAAGTTCAGCCAAGCACTATTTAAGCCAGAGGTAGAAACCTCTCGGTGTGTGAGAGCTTTGCCTCAGATCACGGTCACGCTGCTCAACTTTCGCCTGACCAGCTAGCAGTTTAAATTTATAAGCCATAGTGCTTACTACGTGATTGCATTGTAAAATAAATTAAAGTGCGGTAGTATTTAGTATACCTTGCTACGCACCCTTTTCGGTAGAGGCCAACTTCCGCGAATTGCTCTGCGAAGCAAAGTTTAATTTAAGTTCTATTTTAATTTATTTAAATTTATTTGATTGTTAAGTTCGACCGAAGTGTGGTCTGTTACGTTCTGTATCTCTCCCGAATTGGGAGGTTTGTATTTAATAGTGATTGAATAAAAGAGGATTTCAAATCCCTTCACGTGCAGTTATTCTCCAGCCCAGCAGTTACATCAGAACATAGCGTACCTTCCGCTCCCTGTTCCAGTTCAGGACTTAGAACGTAAGGATAAGAACCCTTTACAGAATTTACAATGTTTCCAAAAAAGACGCACAGAACACCAAGTCGTGACCCAGTGACTTATCGCTGAGTCCAAGCGTGTAAACGAACAAGTCCAAAGAAGGGTTAAATTCATCCTTTGTAATCTCAAACCAAGAACACAGATGGCTCCTTTCTCGGGTTTACAGAAAAGTCTCCAGTTGGGCTTTAACTCAAGATAAGAAAATAAGAAACTACTCTAATGCTAAACTTACCTCAGCCGAAGCTGTACAAATTAGTAACGTAGTGGGCCCTTGATTAAATTAACCGGCGAATATCAGCAGGCACGTATGATACGGCCGAACATAGTTAGGTTTAAACAATGAAGTAGCCTGACAGGCAAACGCGCGCCACTAAGGATTCCTAAACTCTTCTGCTGAAGTAAGCGAATCCTTTCTTTAAATACTCTTTCTACCTCATTTACATGCAACGAGATATTAAAAATTCATTGTGGTAGGGAATAGTAGGTGGGAAACGAGAATGAACAGTAAGGCATGTTTAGGAATTAAAATAACTGTTAGAAACTTAAAATAACCTCTACAAGTTAAATAAAAATTAAATTATCGGATCTAATTCTTATTTGATGCTCCGGTTGGAACTGCAATTCCATTCAGAAGCTAAGAAGTAGCTCAGCCGATTTCGGTTTGAATTTAAGCATTGATTATACGTATAACATATTATTTTGGGGGATGATAGATACAAAAACCATTCTTTTTTGCAGCACACCAATGAAAAAAAAACAAATAGATTAAAGTGTCACTAAGGAGAATAGTGACGATTCTAAAAGCAAAATGAGGCTATGGAAGGAAATTTAAACTGATAAGTGTATCTTTGAAAATAGAGGGAAGAGTCCATGACATTCTGATCGTGATGCCTCGTGATAAATTCTAGCCGTAAAGCAGAAATTTTCCTTGCATACGATCCGATAACAACCCGAGAATAAACCTAAAACTCCTCTGTAGAAGTGACAATAGTGGTCCCCTGCGTTTGGTTACATGTTTAAAAACATCTACAGAAGCTTTGCAGTACGAGGTCACTAGTGTGTCACGTGCACGACCAGGGTGATAACGTTTAGTATTTTCAGGGGGAATGAAAAACTTACCTGCCCTCATAAATTCCTTGCACTTCCTGAAGAATAAGCCTTTGACGTGTGGTTAGGGGTTTTTCTTTCCTTAAATGGCTCAACCTCTGTCCAAATTTTGGTTTGGTTTGGTTTGTTTGATTATGGCAAAGCACTCAACGGCTTTCTACCTAAAAGGAGAGATGCCTTCGTGGAGGACTTTCTAAGGGAAACTAGCTTGTATACACGTTACACATGGGTAAAACCACGAAAACGCCTATGCAGCCAGCCCGTTCTCGGACCGAGCTACCAGCGTTCAGCGACCTGTCCAAAGTTTGCATTCGAGGGAAAGGTAGGTCTGCATTCAGAAGTTAGAAGCGAATTTCAAGGCATATTTATAACTAAAATAAAATTTATCTACTGAAATTGTGGTTTAATTACATAAAAGAAGTACCGGTGCCCTTTTGAATTTACACAGAATTACCACATATTCCAAGGTATAACGCGCACTTTCAATACAAGAAATAAGATCGAAATTTACGGATGAGCGTTATTCGACTGGTATAAAAATGACAGATTTAAAAATAAGGAATGAGCATAAAAAATCAGACTTCTATAAGTGCCTAAATGCTGTTAAAAGAAATGACATACCTCATGAACTTAAAAATTTTCATTATTGGATAATATGAAAAGCATGTATCTTCGTCTTCCGTTATATCTTCAGGCACATCATCGAATTCCATTTCATCTGCACCATCCTTATTACTCTGATCCATAAATAAATAATCATCATCATCGGTTCCATCTTTCACCAACACCAAGCACTCTTGCTACAGAACGATTTTCATTTCCTTTTGCAAAATGAATGGCTTTGCATTTGAAAGCAGCCCAGTGTTTTCCTTTGCGGGAGCCATATTTACTACTAAAAGGAACACTAGATCAACTATATTTCAACTAAAGCAAATGCGATTTACTAAAGCCTTCGATTTTCACTTCAAAATCATGGCTTCAAATGATTACAGAAAAATAAAACATCTAATTCCTAATTCCCTGAATTCATTTAGGTTGGAAGTATATTATTACTCCAAATTTGGAGTTTACAATAGCATTCAATAGCATTACAATAGCAATTTAGCAGTTTACAATGTCATGTAATTGGAAAATTACAAAAGCATTCTTTTGGACAGCTGCATTGAATACAATGCACCCTCTTTGCAGCAATATTTACTCCCTCAAGCATTTAACTAACACGCATATTGTTTCCCTTTTCGCTCGTCAATTCGGTATACCATTGTTCGAAAGACTAGGACAAAACTTCAAATAAGTGACTTCCAAAAGATAAAAGCATTGCATATGTAACTCTTAGATTTCCTTCGGGAAGAATTGGGTACGCGTTTTACCTACCAGTATACCTAAAAGTTAAAAAATGTAGCTTGAAATTATGGATGCGCGTTATACACCAGCGCGCTTTACACGCCGGAAAATACGGTAATTTCTGAATTAGAAAATATGTTGATAATGTTATGGAAAGAATGAAATTAAGCATTATGCGTTTTTCTACATTTTTAGAATATATTGGCACTGAATCCTAGAATTTACAGCCGCGCCAGTGTTTTGCCCAGTATACAAACCAAAGTTCAGAAGAAACACTGGAAAAGAAATCCGGACAAGAAATGCTGGGTGAGAAATTAGACTGTTGTTCTGTTTTTGTGCAATATTATTCATGCATTCATTTTAAATAATTTTTATCTATCATTATTTATAGGAAATGCTAATTCAAATGTCATCTTTTCTACTCCAAATTTTAAATTATATTCAGCAAAGGCACAATATAGTTAACATAATAAATTATCAGCGAAAATCAATTCTAGTTAAAAAGAATTATCAACTCTAGTTAATTTTTCCTATGCTTTTCATTGTCTGGATAGATTCTTTAGATAAAATATTATTTCAGTAATTCCCAGTGCTTTATCTAGAATGATTGAGATGAGTTGAATATATTATTCTTTTGATTTATGAATAAAGTTTAAAAAAGACCTTAATTAAGATGAAATCTAGACGCATATCACGAACTTAGAGAGACGGATACTTAAAGAATTTTTAATTTTTAAGTGACAGTAAATGCTTATCTTTGGTTATGCACACTTGAGCTGCACAGGAAACGCTAATCTACTGATTACAAACACATAATAATTTGTTTATAGACATATATAATTAACTTTATGAACCAAAAAAAAACCATATAAAATTCAAGACTTTCTTCTTGTCTGGCGTAAGTAATATTTAAAAAGAACTACTGGTACTTAAAAACCATTCTTTGAATTAATTTTCCATTCTTTTTTTTGCATCTTAAAATATAAAATTTAATGTAATTTCTATTCTTATTTTTTGAGTGTTTGAATCTATTTGTTTTAACTTCCTTTGTTTGTGTTTTATAAAGCAGAAACCACAATTACTTAAAATTTTTTAGACATGTCGTCCACTAAAAAAGAATTTTGATGATATTAAGCATACTACATTGAGTGAAAGAGGAGCCCTTAGAGAAGCGAACAGGTAAGAGCGCAGTTTATTTTATTCAGTTTATGATGAAAACGAGCCAAGCAGGGGCCGCTTGCTTAACTTCTTTTTCTATCCAACAGAGCTACCGAAGAATCACGCCATACAGTTTCGATTTCAGAATTTTATTATAATATCATTAGTCCGTAAAGTTAAACAGAAAATATACACAATTGATAGCTGACATATTACTGTATACTGTAGAACTATGGTATACATAACTAATGTAGCCGGCAGTAAGATCCAGTTAATTAATTAGTGGTCTGTTACATAGCAGACGACTATTCAGCACACATTCGAGTCCAAAACCGAAAAATGTAACCTCTACTGTAACAAAGCGGGTGGAAAAATAGAAACTCAGAAAAGAGAATGCAAAATTTGTTGAATAGTGACTGACTAATACTACGAATACTGAGAGTAAATGATACGCCACCTTAAACGTCTCAACTTCAGGTGAAAGCCGCTAGATTGCATCTTGAAGCTGTTTACCCGCAGGTGCATTGGATCACCTTCTGCACAAAGACAGAAACGAGATTTGTTATTAAAGATTAACATATCTTCATTAAATTTCAAATCATAACTGGTTTGGCATTAGCGGAACCTGTTCAGGAATACTTGTGAAGTTAGCGGCATACATCGTTCTGGACTTCGCGCAGATCCGACGAAAAGTGTTGCTGGACGCGGGTTTGGGGAAAGAACTCTGAACATCTCTAGGATGCTCGAAGAAAAGCACGAAGGCTAGCAAATGTTGACCATGCAATACATTTTACCTTGTCTTTCATTTCTTGTCATTGACAACCCGGACGCGCAGAGGGAGGTTTGCCCATTCTTGGGGGTCAAAGTTGTATAGTTTCGTAAGTTGAGCATAGTTACATAGTTGAGCATAATTTGTAAGGCAGACATTGCATCGAAGTGTGCCTTACTAAACTATGCTGAATACAAATGGTTCGTGTCTAATTCCCTCCGGAAAAGCTTCTTAATTTTCCCTATAAAATTAACCACAATGCCACAAGTTAGCCAGAAGTAAACTCCCGTGTTTCGAAATTTCGTAATATTAATCGTAAACCTGTATTTTACCTCATGGATAAAGTTTATTGTTAAACTTTTGATCTCAAAGGCAATTAAATAGACATATTTTAAACTTTCGAGTTTTTAGTTTATTTATTATTTATTAAATTTTGTCTAGATGCCTGAAGTGCGCAGATGCTCCGTGTCAGAAAGGTTGCCCAACTCAACTTGACATAAAAGCGTTCATAAGCTGCATAGCTACAAAAGTAAGTTTAATTTTTCAGCATTTTACGGGAATATAAATGAAATATTTCAGTCAAATTATCAATCTGAAGTATAATATATGTTTGATTTTATCCGTCAACATATTTAATTTAAACCACAAGCGAAGATGAATTTGTATTCAAGTAAACATTTTAGCCCATATGTAAAACGCAAGAACATGTTTGTTTTGCCAAAGTGGATGGGAGGAAACTAGTTGGAGCGTCTATTTGAGTACAAGTCCCGAGTGAGCGCTAATATTTCTGAATGCATCACAAGAATACTTATATTCTAGCGTACATCACATTGACACCTATTTATACCTTAATGTACACAATGAGGGTATTTACCCATTGTTTTAATACGTATCAGAAAAGACAACCACCACATAAATAACCTGTTACAGTCCACTAATTGTGAATTATTCCAACAATACAAACACCAAATCAAATCCATAAAATGTAAAACTGGAACACTATTTTTATTTTACTAAAGGTGGGAGGGAACGAATAATGCTAAATCAAATATCACTAAAATGGCCGCATTCCCACAAGTTTACAAGAATTCACTTGCAAAACAGAAATTTTCACTAATGTGAAATATGATATTGAGACAAAAAGCTTCTGATTTTTAGCGTATAGAACAAATTAATCCTGAAATAATGTACAAAAAAAGGAGATTAAAAGCGTCATGACGCTGTTCCCTCCCCCACAAGAAAATCAATAAGTAAAACTTTCGTATTGAGAATTGATGAATTACTGCTAACTTAGCGACATCCAGTATATACTTCAAATTATAAAAATACATCCTTGATTGGTGTAGCAGAGAGAAAGTATGCATCTTAATAATATTTTGGTGTTTCTCAAGAGTAATTAATTTATCAATAAAATATCTCTCATTTGAACTGGGACTTCCACGCAGAGATTTCTTTGCTGTTCATAAATATCAGCATCACACTCATGTATTTTAATCAAATACCTTGGCATGAAATAAATGAAAAGAAATGAAATTATAGCTTCGATAAAAACAATGATGATATTTGATGGCAAAGGCGCACTTAAGAACCGATTGACAAAGTGTGTTTTGTCGTTATTTATCTTGGTAAAGCAAAAGATCACTTTTGAACCTGGAAACGTACATATTGGATCCCAAAGATACTTTAAAGATACTTCAAGAGAATTTATGAACAGTTTCACATGTATGCGTATTTGAAAAGTACAGTTACTTATAAGTGCTATATATATATATATATATATATCGCATTTAGTAAAACGATTAATAGTGCATTTATAGACTTTAATTTTTTTAGAATTATTATGGCGCTGCTAAAATAATTCTCTCAGATAATCCTGCTGGATTATCTTGCGGTATGGTGTGCCCAACAAGTGACCTTTGCGTTGGAGGCTGTAACCTGTATGCCACTGAAGAAGGTCCTATTAATATTGGAGGACTTCAACAATTTGCCGTAGAGGTAAACTTTATATTTTAGAAAAAAGAATACACTTTTAAAGATGATTTTGTGCATTTAACATTTGTTCTTAATATACGTACAGCGAATCTTACCATGGCGACCATCTCCAAATGATGATTATCTCATAAAGTGATCCGTGTTCTGGAAACATAACTAACCAACAATGAGCACCGTTTCTTTAAGATGACCACCTTCACAAAAGAGACAATTATCTGGAACTGTGGATAGTTGCCTTAGGGATGGATTATTGTTATTATCTAGCAGTTAAGTTTAATGACGTTTCTAAATATCTCAGTTAAATGCGGTAGAAATTTTTGTTGCTTCTTAAAACGCTTAAATAATTATTATAAAATGCCATGTTAAATGAGTTAGCGTTGATCTACTAATATAAAAACACATTGAAAATTCTGCAATTCTTCAGATTAAGTATTTGTCAAAATATTTTTTATACTGATATCTCTTTGTAATCACCTAAAGCAAAACAATAAAAATAGTAATTATAAGCAAAATGTAAATACTTTTTTTTAATGAAAAACCCATCTCAGAAATTCTCCTCTGTTTTTAGACCTCTTCTCATGTTTATCCGTCGAATCTCAGCACATAATAAAAACACTTGGTTCGTTTAGAAGTTTCTTCCAGTATTTGTATCAAAGTTCGGAAATGGCTGTGCTAATTCTTCAGTAGATCAAAATATTTTCTGAAAGTACTAGAAATTTATGAGCACTTTCTTTCGCAGTAAATTTGTCACTATTGTAGTTATACTCTCGGCGTATTGATCATTGTTTGAAAAAGAGCACTCAGTCGACCTGAGTATAATTTCAGGATATCCGCTAAATCTGTTTTATTGAATAATAATTGTGTTTGATAAGGGACAGTTTCGTTATCCAGTTTGTCTGCTGACTCAGCCCAGCAAATTCAGTAAAATGTTTTTCAGTAGTGACTCAGATGGACAAAAATATAGTCCTACAGTCGCCTGAAGCTTTTTAAGAGAAATTCCCCTCCTTGTTAAATAGAAATAAACTGTAAGTAATAGAACCTTTTGAGTTTTTTTTTCAATAAGGAAAAGCATTAAGAGATGAACGATTATATCATATTTTTCATAAGCGCATTAGTTTTATTCCTGATATTATTTGTTACGTAGTAAATGTTATATGTTTTTAAAGATTCACGAATTGTTCATTTACAGACCTTCAAAAAGATGAAACTACCTCAAATAAAAGATCCTGATTTATTTGCCAATGGTGACGTACCTGACAGCTACAGATCTAAAATAGCTATCATTGGTTGTGGACCAGAGGGAAGATTAGGTTACACAGATATCACCGTCTTCGAAAAGGAAAAATATATCGGGGGTTTAAGGTAATGTAATAAACGTGTTCTTCGCTTTTTTCGGGTGAGCAATTTTTTTCTCTATTTCAATCAATATTTATTTTTTATTAAAGAAACGTTGCTGGTGTAATTATAGCTCTTCTGAAATACCGCAATACCGACTTCCTTATGACGTAATACAGTTTGAAATCGATCTCATGAAGGATCTAGGAGTAAAAGTAAGTCAACGTTTAATTTATGGAAATGTACGGATAAATTTGAAGAAAGAAATAGATATTATATATTAAAAAAGATTATAAAGCGAGTTTAATAATTCATAATTATTTTTTAATCCACACTTTTACTGTAACAGGTGGAATGCAACAAATCTTTAGGAAGGGATTTTACGTTATCATCATTAAAAGAGGAATACAAGGCAGTCTTCCTAGGAATAGGTAGATAAAAATCCTTTGCTATCTAAAATAAGAAAAATAGTAAAGAAAACACTTATCTAAATGTAATATACCGCTAAAAGGTACTTACGTATTATCGCAACCACTTTAGTAGAAATCGCCAAAGTTTCAGAATACGCCAAACTCTGGAAACCAGAAGCATAATAATTATCCAGGCAACCAATGCACAGTATTCAGTTCCCCAACGTCGCCATTTTCGTATGTGCTCTTTTTGTTGTATTCTAAGTTCCAACGGCTTTTATAGAAACATTATGCTTATTTTTTATCTTAAGCTCAATTTTAAAATTTGAGCTTGTGTGATTTTCCTATGACAGAAGAAACAGAAGTAAAACTTCTGCAAGAATACAGTATTTTGCACAAAATTCGCTAAAGAAACAATGCATTGAATCCTTTCTAAAAGCGATCGCTTCAAAATTTCTGCCATAACAAAAACAAAAACCCATTTGTAAAAAGTTTTAAGGATTTTTTTTGGACTAAATATATAATTGAAACGTAAAATATGCGTGCATGCAATACACATTTTTTTTTTGAAATATCAGTATTGGTTCTTTCTCTTTCGGAAAATTCGCCAAACAGCTCCAAGGTGGTTGCGATAACATGTAAGTACCTCTAAAAAATTGGAAAACTTTATTGAAGCATAGTAAATGATTTTACATAAAACTTTTTTAATCCGCATTAAAAAAGTGATATTCTGAAATACCTGCATCTAGTTAAGTGTCTGAACTTTCAACGCATAAAATTCGGAGAATGCGAACATCAGAAAGTAGACATGAACCCCAATTTAAGCTGTGGCATGTATTGTAATGTTTCTTTATGTTAATTAACCAGTTAAGTTTCGGATCGTTATTATCACTTCTCTCTTCCGTTTTTCCACCAGAATGCAAAGTAGTAAGATTAGAGTTTTGGACTGTAAGACAGAACTTGTCCTGTCTCTCGAGGCCACATTAATGGGTTACTACATCGGATAAGATTTGTAAGTCTTCGGCCTTGGATTTTAATTGCCTGTACTGAATCTTCACGCCGATTAAGTTGAGCCAACTTCACTCTAAATTGATCTGAGTAGTTTTCTGTTACTTGCTTACTTGACTTTAAATTTATACTTGATTGCTAATTTATCTCGCCATAAATGCTGTCTGAGCTTATAATATATCTATGTAAGATAAAAAAAAATATGTAAATAATAATTTAAATTAGCAGTAGCCTCTAAATTCTTTATTTTAATTTGTGTCTTCTCCTTTCTATTTTAAAAATAGTAATGAATTTTCCTAGACTGTGTGATTTCTAGATGAATCGTATCATGTGACTTTTACATAAAGATAATGGCGTAGTTAATTCGAAACTTATTTAATCTGCCTCGGCTGACAAGTTTGCTCTCCACTATGGATCAACATCTACGAAAGGCAATATTTCTACATCTATGTGCTTCAGAACACCAACCTTTATTCTGCTTAATCATGTTGAATTAATTTACTTTCGGTTTCAAAACAATTGATCCTCTAGTGGTACAGTTTTGAAAACTAACTTATTCAAAATTTCTTTTTACTTCTTTCTAATAATTTTTTGTGTTACTTTTTCCATGTTTTCCATTGTGTTTATGCGACTTTTATTTAAGGTTTTAATGTTGCATTTTTGCACACTTCCTCCAGCCTGTAGAGAATGGACTGATGAAAACAAGAATTACTACGATTAATTTTCTGAGATTTATTTTAATATTAAACGCTAATTTACAATTAATTTCATTGTTAGTTCAGAAACGGGCTTATGTTTTTAGTTCTTTCGCTGCACCAAGCCCCTGATGACGTTGCTACGAATGACTGTGTGTTCAAATGTTATAATTTAATTTATTTTGCATTATTACCACCATTTGTTGTTGCTATCAGAGAACTGGATTATGTTTTGAACTGATTTTTGCTTTCTATTTATTCATTATATATAAATATAAAACAATCTTTTTAATCTGACGTAATATTTTGAATTATTTATGGTATTTAGGTCTACCAGAGCCTCATGTGACGCCAATGTTTGCTAATTTTAAGGTCGAAAATGGATTTTACACCTCTAAAACATTTCTTCCAGCTGTTGCAAAAGCAAGCAAAGCAGGTACTTAACTATTTTTGAAAATAGCAAACCAATTGTGACAATATATCCATCGCATAAATATTTAGAAATATTGATTGCACTATTCCGTGTTATTTTGAGCAGGCATGTGTGCATGTAAGCAACAGCTACCACAGCTTTATGGAAATGTCATTGTATTGGGTGCAGGCGATACAGCTTTTGACTGTGCAACTTCGGCTATCCGGTGTGGAGCAAGAAAAGTGTTTGTAGTCTACAGAAAAGGAACTGCAAATATTAGAGCTGTACCTGAAGAGGTGAGCAACATATAGTAGTTGAATATAACATAAATAAAGGTAATAATATGAGAAAAACGGAGCTACAAATTATAACTAAAGAAAACTAAATTATAACTAAATCTGTGACATATGAATATAAAGCATTACATTATTAGTTCCTCCATTAACTAAAGTTGTTGTTGTCTTGTCCATGAATTCCATGGATGAATGGTTGCCAGAGCCTCAAGAAGATTGGACTTCTATTCCCACCCCAATTTTAAGGCAGAGCACCGCAGGGGATGACCCGAGGATTTCCTCCCCCTCTCCCCTACCATCAATCCAATCGAGAGGACTTTCGGCTTGCCATATATTTAAAGCGTCCCCATGCCACAAAGACACTATACATTTACAACCATCCATGCCTTCTCCGGGATTCGAAACCGGGCCCTTCGGTACCGCAGTAGGCTCTCCTAACCACTATACCGTCTGGGCGGTCATTAACAAAAGTCAAAAAAGTATTAGATTAAGGATAGAGAGGAGCATTATAAAGAAATACCAAAGTTATGAAAAAATATTCATTCTATAAAGATTTAAACACTAGACGACTTGAAATACAAAAACAAATCACCCCTATTTTGCAATACGCGTACTATACCTTTAAAATAAAATGAGTTTGGGAAAAAAATTATGATTATTGACCAACGGGAAATACAATACTGAACCAGATATTTTATGTACACATAATTTACATGTCCCATTGGAAAAAATAATCATCTACTCCTCAGTAAGACCTCAGTGTTACCTTATATGACTCAAAAGATATTATTGTCGTCTTAAGCGGTATAGTTATTAGCAATGCTAATTGCAGTATCGTTTGGCTCGGGGTCGAATCCTGGAGAAAGGATGGATGTTTGTATCGTATCAGTAAGCACGAGGGCGCTTACAGCACTGGCAAGTTGAAAGTCCTCTCCAGTGGTTTGGTAGTAAGAAGAGGGTTAGAGTCTTTGGATCCTTGCTCCAGAACGTTTTCTATGAAAATCGAGGCGGCGTTGTACTCTGAGGTTTATCTATTTATTTTTAACTAATAATTCACTTTAAGTTAGCCCTTTCCTATTACTCTCTTTTCACCCACGCTTTTCATGCCAGACTGTAAATGTGATAGACAGCATTAATTCAGATTAAGTGCTATTTAAGCAAGAGTTTCGGAAATTAGTTTTAGAGCATGTCTGTCTATTCCAAGCCACGCCATGCTGTGATTATTAGCGACTTGATTTAGTGGCGTTGAGTACTTCTAGCCATTTGGCTTTATCTCTCTGGTTTTCTTCAAACCAGAGCCTTGTCTACTCGTTAAATTATCCTGTGAACCTTTAGGCTAATCTACCATATTTTTAAATTGCTTATCGATACGTTGTATTTCTGTTAAGCCGAAAGTGCTTGGCTTGTGTAAACCCAAGTTGGGTAATTGTTAAGTTGTGTTCAAATAAAAGGGTCTTATAGACACTTCTTCTGCCTTTTCTTTTATTTCACAAGGCTAGAAGATAATTCTTCAAAAGTCTTTTTAAAGTCTATAGTATATGCTCCCTAAGAGATATGGATTTCATAGTACAACAGTTCCTATAGTGCGACTATCTTGTAAGACCAACAGTGAAATTCTGATGTTCCCCTTCTATTTGTACCTGCACATTTTAGTCGTATCAGTTGCACTAGATGTGAAAAATGGAATACTTTTGCATAAAATTTGTGTAGGTTTTTATGAAAGTAAATGACAAAATAGATTAGAACATCAAAATACTCAACTTTTTTCTTCTTATTCAAAATTTCAATTCACATTACTTTTCCTCTTATTCAAAAGAATATGCAGATTGAATTTTTTACTTAGAGAACTGTTTTACAATGACTATCATTTGCATTTTGCGCTAAAAATTGAAATCTTTTTTAAATTAAAATTTTATTTTAAATATACACTTTAAATTTTGTATTGTAATTAAATTGCTAATTAAAAGCCAGGCTGATAGGGGTCCTTGCTACGCTATGAAACAAATACCAGTAGAGAAATCTAGAAACCTCGTGCTTGAAAAATGTTCCGTTTTATAAGCGATATATGGTTTATATATTATAGGTATAATTATTGATAAATAAAATTGTTAATGTTCGACAGAGATAGTGATATTCTATTAAAAATATCGCTACGCTATTTAAAAAACTTTTGCTGACAGTCTGCACGTAAATGGTAGTCACTTAAATCTATTATTATCAAAGACCTTTTCGTAAGCTGATATTTACTTTCAGTTACATACAAATTTAAACATCGGTCTTTGCAGTTTGTATACGACAGCTGAGTTTTCAAGAAAAGCTATCTGAAAATTTAATACATTGGCCAATTTTGCTGTACATGAACCACATTTTTTAAATTTTATATTTTGTCATATCTATAACATTTTCCTGTATATAACTATAGGAAAGCACTGGGAAGTGCTTCGAAAAGTGGTTCAGACGCATGCAAATGTGTATTGATCTTCATGGAGAATATTTTGAAAAACAATAAAATCAATTTCGATCATAAACATCTGTTTTCTCATTATTAGGCCAGAAATATAAATGTCAGCCCTCGTATTTTAGCCTTTATTTGCATCATCACAAAAAAACTTAAAAATTCAATCATGGTTTACAGTTTACAGTATGAAAACAAAATTATTTTGCAGATGGCAAACAAAGTATTTGCTTTCGAAAAGAAACCAAGTATTTATTAAGAGGAAATACAAAGGCAAATACTGCATAGTTTTCCAACCATAATAAAAGCTGAGCAAGATGATATTACAATGTCTCAAAAATCCCGTACAATAATTTCAAATTATTTAATTGCGTTATGTAAGGAATTTTAAAGCAGGCTTTCAAAATTTAAGAAGAAATGCGAACTCTCTGTTGCTTGTAGAAAATCTCTAGAAGGCAGAAGCAGCACCTGTTACAAAACTAGCTGCCTTGAAATAGGATTACGCAATGCTTTTTGAAGAAATCATCATGCTCAAGTGACACGAATTCAGAAATTATGCTCACAGAAGGGAGAGAGGGAGATGAGGCGCAGATTGCTGCATTTTTAGAAAGTAACGTCTCTTCCCTCCTGTTTTTAAAGGCTGTGCAAAGGTGTGGACAAAGGTTGCTCATGTTTCCCGCATCAGCATATTTTTTAAAACATCTTGTTATAAAATGAAATAAGCAAAAAGCTTATATAGAAACTTAGAGATTCTCTCGTTGATATTGTACTAAGAGTAGCACGTGACAGTTATTAACCTGATTTATGAAAAAGAATAAAATTTCGTTCCACTGTCGAAAATCATATTAATTTTAAACTAAACATTTGAGTCTTTAGTAAATTTATTTTTATTATTTACCCAAAAATAAAAAATAAACAATTATAATTTTCATTATGCAATGAATATTTACGCGCACTTTTTTTTTTGACAAAAAATTATCGACAGTTGTTTGAAAGCGTTTTTTTACATCCGTGTACGAAGTAAAGGAAGCATTGTAATCGCCAAAACTTTCGGGTATCCTATTTCAACGAAAATATCTACAGGGGTTGGACAAAAATATGGAAACACCTTGTGAAATGCATGTTTGAAAAGAAAGATTGATTTTAATGGAATATGTAGGTGGCGCTGGCGTTTTTGACTACTGACGCTCCCTATACAACTTCGTAAATGTGCTAAACAGTTCAGTTGTTGTCGGAGTACTGTTATGTGAGGTTGTCATTGCATTATGTCAGAGTTAACAGACTTCGAACGTGGGCAAATTGTTGGAGCACGTATGGTAGGTGCTTCCGTAAGCAAGGTAGCCGAGGTGTTCAGTGTTTCAAGAGGTACTGTATCGAAGATTTATTCCGCATATTTGAAAAGCGGAAAAACATCATCTGCTAAATCACAGCGTGGACGAAAGTGTGTCCTGAGTGATCGTGACAGACGATCATTAAGGGCAATTGTGACGAAAAATAAGAAGACCACAGCTGCAAAAGTTACTGCTGAAATGAATGTTGTGTTACCGAACCCTGTGAGTACCAAAACAATTAGAAGGGAGCTTCATAAACAGGGAATTGCTGGCCGTGCTGCAATTGAGAAGCCACTCATCAGTGATGCTAATGCCCGTAACAGGAAAAGGTGGTGTTTAAGTCATAAAGCCTGGACTATAGAGCTATGGAAGCGAGTAATATGGTCTGACGAGTCTTCTTTCACATTGTTTCCCACTTCTGGCCGAGTTTACGTCTGGAGAACGCCATATCAAGCCTATAATACAGACTGCTTGTTGCCAAGAGTGAAACATGGCGGGGGTTCTGTTATGGATTGGGCAGCCATATCGTGGCTCTCTGCTAGCCCCATGATAACTGTGCCATGGCACATGACTGCCAAGACTTATGTGAACATTTTGGCCGATCAAGTTCATCCCATGGTATAAAATTTGTTCGCCGATGGTGATGATGTCTTCCAAGACGACAAAGCCCCTGTTCACACAGCTCACATTGTCCAGGACTGGTTTTCTGAGCACGAGGATGAGTTGTCCCATCTTCCCTGGACACCACATTCACCAGACCTGAATATTATCGAACCTTTGTGGTCTACATTGGAACGGAAAGTGCGCTCTCGTTATCCACCGCCAACATAGTTATCTGAACTTGCCACCGTTTTGCAGGAAGAATGGTATAATATTCCCTTGGCAAACATACAGGAACTGTATTTATTCATTCCGAGAAGACTGTAAGCTGTTTTGGATGCCAACGGGTTTCCTACACCATATTAAGCAAAGAAACATGTTTTTTAAAGGTGTTTCCATATTTTTGTCCAACCAGTGTATTTTGACTGCTATCCAATGCAATTTAAAGATGTTTTTGCGTGATATCTGTAGGTAAGGACAGAGCAAAGGACTCTTTTACCCAAACTGGATGCAAAAAGGATTTGAAATGGATTCAGAAGAGGTTTTTTTTCGTAACATCTGTATGTACGCACTTACGTATGCATGTAATTCGACTAACTCAAAAACGAGTAGCCTCAGAACATTGAAATGTAGTATATAGGGCTGCTATAAGATGTAGTTGTGCACCTCCTTTTTGGTTGAAATCGGGCGCACCAAAAGTATACATGTATATTTTTATACATATATATATATATATATATATACCCACTCTGTTACTCGGCTTCGTGAACTCAGTTTGTTTTATTGCTGGTAAATTGTATCATGGTTAAGTGTGCATTTTTTGCTTTAAAAAATGGTTGAAATATGTTGTTCTTATCTTCCGGTTAAGGTTTTTATGTCTTTAGTTAATTTGCATGCAATAGTTCTAGAATTATCAACAACTTAAAAGTAGTTTAAGTGCGTCTAAGCCTCATTTTTTTACCATAAACGCCATATTTGTTTATATTTGAAACTTAGCCGAATAGTGAATTAATTCAGTTTCTACACCTTCTGTGTATTTTTGCCGAGTGGGACCGACAGTAAACTTTCAGTATTGTGCACGGAAAAATTTTCCAAATTGCCCGTTGGCCGAATTTCTTGTTTTTACATAAAAACTCTTAATTTGAATTGTGCTAATTGCTCTTTTAGTTGTTTTAACTGTATCTAGTGTTACATATTTTTCAATTTTTAATAAATATATTTTGAGGTTTTATGTATTTTTGCTTGGCGCGAAGTGAGAGCTGAATTAATAGAATGATAACTACATCTCTAATGAAATTCGAGGAAATAAGTTTAAATGAAATGCAGGAAAAAATGTGTATAATTTAATATTCTGTACAAGGAAGTCATGTGGTGCACACGTAAGATTTTTTTCCTACTTCTTCTTCATATTTTTCTTTATAGTACCTCAGTGCTTGTTCAGTCATACTCTGAAGTTAAATACATCCTTACAAATTTGGACACGTATTCATTATTTGGGTTTCCGATCCTCAGCAGCGTAGATCATTTTCTGCAATTACACCAACTTCATTTCACTTTTAGAAAGATTCCTTTCATCAGTAGATTAAGTCTTTCAAATTCGTATGCCGATTGCTGTAAGGAGATCAGCTATCACTCAGATATTCATCGAGTTATTTCACTAAAGCTACATTATTGCACATTCATCCAGTTTTCTTTACTAAAATCTAAAGTTTCATGTCCTATGGCTGCAGTCTGACCAACAGCCGTGACCATCAACAGCTGCGACTTAGTAAACCCAACATAATCTCAATGATTTATTTAACGAGAACGTTACAAGTAGATACTTAACATTAATCATTTATATTGAAAATATATATTGTATAATTGTAATTATAATTTTTATAAAAGTACTATTTGGATCAGGCCTGTCGAAATCGGTACGTCAAGGGTGCCAAATCATCATCAGTATACACAACTTAAGCCGCAAGGGGGAAAAAAGCTATTTGAAATAAAATAATGTATTTTAAAAGGCAGTAAATACACAAAATATTATCTAATATTGTACTTTCTTAAAAAATACAGTAAAATACCTCATGGCACCCAATTAACCGGCAGTATCAAAATAAGGGAACTTTTGAAAAATCTAAACTTAAATCCGAAATTCTGCCTATGAGCTAAGAAAGTACATAATGGGCTAAGAATCTGAACATTTAGACACTGAAAACCTTGATATTAAATTTCTGCCGTCCAACGTAACAAGACATTATGTAACTAATGAATTAAGGAATTGTTCAGAATATAATAATGAACTACCGATCCCTTTTTATGTGTCTGTTTATAAACTTTGAAAATAGTTTCTACGATTTTTAGAAAACATTCACGTTAAAGTACGTCATATTTACGTTAAATGTAATTATCTCGGTTTTATATTCTTTCGCAGCCGATACTTTAAACTATACGTTCGGTAAATTACTTTTAACTTTACGCTCCAATAAATTACTTGAACCAGCTCGTAGCTTAGTTATTTGACTGTATAGTCGTGGACTACTTTATTTATGTTTAAATTTAAGTGTCTGTTATTTCTTATTTTATATCACAACAAGTAGTGGTTTATTTATAGCACGAGTTGTGTCTGTTTTTTTAAAAGTTCAGTTTAATAAAAAGGTTGTTTAAAATCTTCGCAAGTCTTACTTTGAACCATTAAATGATGCAAAATTGAGCTGAAACATGCTACTCGCACTAGCGATTTTCAGGAAAAGAGTTCAGATATATGTCTTTTAACCTGCGTCTCTTTGAGAACTTGCTGCTTTTCATGAATGAGAAAAGTTTTCAAATTGATACGTACTATCGAACATGGAAATCACAAACGAGGCAGATTTATGGTTTCCGGGAGCAGCATACGGAAGTATTTGTAAAATTCAAGAATGCGCACTTTACTGAATTTTCTTAAGAGTTCAATCACTCTTACTTTTAGATAATTCCATCTTTAAATGGTCTAGCACATTCTCAATGTCGGTTGAGAAAATACTTTTGTAACGAGCCGTCTCAAGAGCATTTTTTAACACCCGAGGTTTTATATGCGTCTCGATACTGAGTCTAATTCCAGTTTTTATTAACATATTATGTTATATATATTTTTGTTATTTTTTTCCGGGATGAAAACCTAGGGTCACAATAAAATGAGCAAAGGGCCCGGGGATTTGACATGCCTGATCTAGATCCTGTTAAATAAAATTCATCTGTGCTAAGTTGCAATTAACAAGCCTTCATAATTTGAAAATATGCTCATTTAAAACCTTTTAAGTGATGGATTCCTATAAGCTAGTCATTTACTTGATTGACGAGGTTTAGTGACTTTATATTTGTTTACATTTAATTCGGTTATTTATAGCTTTTTGATTTACCTTCGAGAACATTAACGGGTAGACCGGTAAGAATTCGTTCTAGAATGTTCTCTCTCGCTCGGTCTACGGTATATTGTCAATTATGTCTCCAAATGGGCGATTTCGCGCCAAATCTGGCAACCCTGCCTTTCTTTGCCACTTTCTGGCAACCCTAAATCCGCTTTGCGAGGAAACTATCTTATTAGCTTTAGGTGGGCATTTCGCAACAATACTTTTAATACCATGCTAAAAATAAGATAGAATGTTTCTCCATGCTCAAAATAAGGCTGAGTGATTCGAGAAAACGTTTACAGCACCAAGAGGATAATGTCAAATAACTTTTTATGTGGTCATCATACGCAGCAACATTCCCAAATAACAACGCTTTTATTAACCAAAAACAAAATGATCCATACTTTTACATGCAATGTTCATACAGATATAGTTAATAAATATTTGCATGAAGACAGGTACAAATTCAGGAATGAATGCTGTTTCATAACAAATACATTAAACGTCTCTTTTAATCAAGAGAGAAACTTTAATCACCAAAAAAGGCACTTTTGGTTTTGTGACTGCTGTTTATATTTATTTTCAGTAGTTTTGAACTGCTTTGGTAAAATTTCTGTGACCCCATAACCTTTCTTCATTAGTCCTCTCAAATAATCGTAATACTACCTCTGAAAGTATTTCATGCAAATGTATAGAATGCTTTTTTTTCCGACCTATTAGAACGTAATAAACATTTTACTAAATAAGTCAAATGTCATATAAACGCTATATATAACATATAAACGGGTACCATATAAAAATTTTAGAACCTCCTACCTAGCTACACTGTTGAGATGCTTTCCTAGAATATTGTACCTGAGTAACTTTCATTGGAACTATATCGGGAATTAGAGTTTTAAGGAAATAATGCTTTTCGCTAACTTTTCGGAAACCATGGGTAAAATACTTTATTTTACACACTGATACTTAATGTCTCTATCGACTTTTTTTACAGGTTGAAATGGCACATGAAGAAAAATGCGAATTTATACCCTTCTTAACACCACGAAAGGTCATCGTTGAAAATGAGAGGATTACATCTGTTGAATTTAGTCGAACAGAGCAAGACGAAAAAGGAAATTGGCTAATTGATGATGACCAAACAGTGACATTGAAAGCAAATTTTGTAATTTCAGCATTTGGATCTACCCTACTCAAACAAACAGGTAACTCCTCAACAGATTTATTTAAGAAAATATTGCAATCTGAAATTTTCAAATTGCGATATTTTAGTAGCACGAATTAAAAAAAAGGTTGCCATGAAAAACTATAAAAATTAAGTAATAATTTTATAATTAAATTGTAAAATAAGAAGCTTAAAATCCTAAAAAGTGGAACCATTTCATTTTTCCTTTTAAACAAAAATAATGTCTATGATTACCAACTCATAAATTAATATAAATATTGTTACGATAAGGTAGCTTCCCAGCAAAGCAGGTTTAGAACTGCCAGAAAATTGCAAGGGAAGGCAGGGTTGCCATATTTGGCGAAACGTCGCCCATCTGGCGACAAAATTGGCAATATGGTATGACGGATGGAGAACCTTCTGGAAGGAATTCTTACTGGTTTAGCCCAGAATGTTCTCGAACACAAGCCAAAAGCTATATAAACCCTGCTGGTACGCGGAGAGTGAGTCAGTGCGTAGCCTAGTGCCGAGTTGGTCGTCGAGTGCATCGATAGAGTCTCTTAGTGTATCGCGAGTTAGTGCATTGTCGAGTTTTATCTTAGAGTGTGTTGAGCTTCCAGAACGACCGAACCCAGTCGGAAGCTGTACTCTAGTGTATCGTCGAGCGCATCGCGAGTTGTAGTGTGGAGAGTCTCGTGAGTACGTAAAGTTCCGAATACGACTGAGCAGAGTCGGGAGCAATACTCTGGTGCTATGTTTCTATCTTTTTTAGTTTGGAAGAAATATATGTTTGCAATCTGCTCTTTCTTTTTGAATAACTTTGTATTATGATGCAAGAAAAGTTAATTGCGCTGAAGGATGTTCAAGAAAAATCAAATTCAAAATACATGGGTACGCTGAGATTTTGAATTTAAAAGCCATCCAACAGAAATATCCCAAAAGAAAACTTGTCACCGAATCGACATTATTGACTTTTCTCTCCTTTTACCTATTAGCAGAGGACCTTAATCAAGTCAATTTGGATAAAACCACGGAAAACAAGAAACAGGTTGAATATTTTTGAGCTAGGTGATTTAAGAATTAAGCAGTTTCATTCCAGATATTAAGCAAACTGCATCAATATAAAATCGAACTTTTGTTCTACATGAATCTGTGATTTTGTTTCTGAAAACTTATTTGCATTTATAAAATAAAGAATGATAGTAATACAAAAAATATTAAAATATAAATCTAATAAACCACTTTTTTGAAAACTTTTGTTCATGCTCTTAACCTAAATGTTATCTATGAATTATTTATGTACAATTATTTGTATTATTATTATGTTGTTTGCTTCATATTAAACAAAAAAATATGAAGGTGTCAATGAAAAAAACTATTCTTTTAAAATCGGCCGATGCAAGAAGAGTTGGCAATCCCTAAAGCACTCTCGTTATTGTTTCCTTCAATCTTTTGAGCATTTGATACCACACGTTTCACTCTTGTTTTTTTTTAAATGAAATATGAAGACAGCCACCAATAGATTGGTATATAATATATATGTCTGAAATATATTCCCGTCTTAAGCTGAAATGTGGGAAAATAAATAAAATATTTTAAAATGTTAAGTTTCTACTGACGCATTATAAAGCATCGAACGTTGAATGAAACTATCGTTTGTTGCGTAAAAATATGTATTTTTATATATTTTAAGCTTCATGTATTTGATACAATATTATTACGCTAATATTTTTCCAGTTATAGACGCATTATCACCACTGGAGCTCACACATCAAGGATTTCCAAAAATAAATAATCAAACAATGCAATCGTCAGAGCCTTGGGTGTTTTGCGGAGGAGATTTGGGAGGAGTAGGTGAAACAACTGTTGAAGCTACAAATGATGGAAAAACAGCGGCATGGTACATGCACAGCTACATACAGGTATCATAAGTACATATAAGGTACCATTAAAAAGTAAATGTTCAGATTAAATTGAACTTGTAATTGAATAAACCCCCAGTAACAAAAATACAGTATACTTTTACTTCAAATAAGTGTCAAAGCGTAATTTATTTGTTAAAAATTCTTATTAAAATTATTCAGTAAGAGTAGAAATAAAAGTTACGAACTTAATCTTTAGCTAGTAGTGTTTTATAAACATTTCCGGTGTGGCTGATGCATCATCTTTAGAGCACTCGTTTATAAAAGACAGAAATTCAGTAACTTACACATCTGACTTTATTAAAAAGGTATATGTAATGAATTAAGCAAGAACGAAACAATGATAAATTTTTAACCAACAGTTTGTAGTTTAGTAAATTAACTTCTGAACGTGGTTTCCCCTTTTCTCTTTTCTTTCTTCTTCTGGATAATCTGGCAATAAAAAACTGTTAAGAAATGTAATGGGATGCTAAAAGAAAAGAATATAAAACCGTTCGAAAAACATTTTTAATGAAAAAGATCATAATCGAAAGTTTAGTTTAAGACATAATACGAGGGTTGCTACCTATATTTCTGGCCAAGTATTGAAAAAACAAACGTTTATGATCGAAATTGGTTTTACTGTTTCTCAAAATATTTTCCATGAAGATCAATACACTTTTGCATGCGTCTGGACCAATTTTCGAAGCACTTTTAACACTCCGATTAACGCAACTCCAAAACATGCGTTTTAAATGCACAACCGCTTCTTCGAATGTCGCAAGTCGCTGATGTACTTGAATACAAAAGAAGTCATTGGGTGCGAAATTAGGGCTGTGCGGCGGATGACCCATCAATTCGATATTTTGGTCCGTCAAAAATTCCTTTGTTTGAGCCGATGTGTGAGAGCTCGCACTGTCAGGATGAAGAATGTTTCGCTCTTCTTGTGCTTTTTTTGAATTTTTCCGATGACCTCTGGCAAACAAATGGTCGTGTACCATTCGGAATGGACCGTCCTGCGTTGCTCTAACGCCACTGTCGCCACGTGACCAGTAATGCCGAAGAAACTGGCAACTATTTGCTTCGATGTGCTTCTTCCGCGAACAACTTTTATTTGTTGGAAAACCCCCTACAGTGGACTGTTTTGTTTCGGGCTCATATGCATAGATCAACGATATGTTACCAGTGTAGATGTTATACACAGCCTTTGATGCACCTTGAACGTACTTTTTCAACATTTCCTTGCACCAATCTACACAAGCCATCTTTTGAGCCTTTGTCAGATTATGAGGGATCGAAAGCGAACAAATTTTTTTTCTTGGCCAAATGTTCATGTAATATCTTTTTGATGCTTGTCATACTAATGCCCAAAGATGGCTCAATCTTATGGTACGTCTTAATAAGTTCATCAAAGCATTCTTGTCTTGATAATCCACGTGGAATATTTTGAAAAATAATGACACGAATATGTTCACGAGTCAATTCCATTTTTCGCCCGTGATGAATTTTTCAGTTTACCGTAAAGAACACAAATCACGCTAAAATGGCAAAACGATCTGAAGAAGCTATGTTAAAAAATATCAAACTTTCGATTGGAATCATTTGCAGACGCTTAGCAACACTTCCAGTTGCCAAGGTCAGAAACATAAATAGCAATCTTCGTATGCATATTTTAACAGCATAATTTTAATGCTGTGTATTATACCATAAATGTTACGCACATTTAACTTTATTAGCCTACTTTTGGTTTGTTTAAAATATTTGCTTTAGGCAGTCAAAATATTTTATTTCTGAAATTGGAAGAATTCGAAGAAACATCACTATTATAAAACATTTGAAATAAACACGTGGACGATCTTGAGCCATTTGATCATGAGCCTTAAGCAAAATTCTATGAATTAAAATAAGTTCTTCAAACGTTTTCACATTTGTAACGTAACAAAGAAATTTCTAAGTGTACCAGTGCAACGCATTGTATCTTGAATAAAAGGCATGAGTAATTTTTCACTCTGTCCTTCATTTGGAAATCTGTTAGAATCAAGTTTAAGTGGCGACAAGTTTAATCGGCATCGCAATTTACATATTCTACAAAGGTAATGTCTGCTTTCAGAAGACCTGAGTCCTCTTGATCCATAATCATAATTTCATCGTTACTTTCAGCGGTTTTATTTGATCTTGAATTCGAAAACCTTCCTTGACAAAGCAATTTTTAATTATTTATAATGTTATTTGAGCATTAGAAAGATCATATTCCATATCATAATATAAAGTAGGACTTAAATTAACCTCGTCTTATAAAATATTTTCAGTTTGATTATATGCAGATCTACGGGTTCGATGCTTTCGTTCAGTTTGTGGGGAATAATAACATTGCATTTCTTAGAAATTCAGTTGCAAGCAGGTGACGTATTTATCCATAAAATCCAATATTTTACGGATTTGTCTTCTCATTGGTTTGCCCATTCCCTTGAGCTATTTTAAACATATAACCGCGGTCAGCCACAATTTTACTTTTGAATCAGCCTCTGGACTATGTGTAAACCTGAAACTCTTAAATTTTCATACCTTAGAACAGGGGTTCGCAACCCTATGCCCGAGGGCACCATGGCGCCTGCCGATCGTTTAACGTGTGCCCGCCACTGTGCGATCACAATAAAAATGTTTTAACTTTCAATAAAATTCCATATGAAAGTTTTCTCATTTTTAATGAAATAGAAATCGCGTCCAACACAGATACCAGCACGAAGTGAAATGTGACCGATCTCCTTTTTTATATGCATGTATTATTAAGTCTATCCAACTATAAATTCACCTTGAAAAATGTAAATGGTGCCCGCCGTCCAACGCATATTCTAGAATGTGTTTTCAGGGACAAAAAGGTTGGGACCCCTGCCTTAGAATATTGAACACCTCTTATAAAATACAGGATGTTTTATTAGGCGCTTGCCAAAGAACCAATATTTTTCTGTCCACACTACGTAGAATCGCGAAGTTTGTTTTCAAGGAATCCCGAATCTTGAAAATTGCTTGAAAGTGACATTTGTAATTCATTGCGTCACTTCCTTCCATATCGCTAATTCTCTCTAGTAAATTTGTACTCGAGTTTCAATGAATCATGGAACATCAGTTAGAAAGCTTTTACGTGCTTTTGCCATTCTAAAATTATGGGCAACACCTGGTCAGCCTTCTCCTCAAGATTGTGATCATTTAACCTAATTTCATTCTTTCCGGATTTTTCTCATGAAACTTAAAGTCGCATGCTTATAAAAATAAGCCAAGCTATTTAGAAAACAAGCCGAGTGAGACAATTTGATGAGATATGCTGCGAAAGATCTTTATAAAGTACCACATTCGAATAACTCTGGACCTCGGAACAGTACATTCCAGCAATTTTTGGTAAATTATGCTATCTCAGGCACTCTAGTACTTTGTAAACAGTTAAATTTTTAGGCCCAGTGCGTTGCAAACCGCACCTGATATCTTTGGAGAGACTATCTATTGAAACAGCCTGTATAAGTATGCATTTTAAGACATTTAAAATTTTAAAAAAATTAATTTTTTTGTCAATTTTTCAGTCAGAGTATGGAATAAAAATTGCCCAGATTCCACAATTGCCTCCATTTTTCACGCCTGTTGATTTGGTAGACATAAGTGTGGAAATGTGTGGTCTGAAATTTAAAAATCCATTTGGCTTAGCAAGTGCTCCACCAACAACAAGCAGTCCAATGATACGACGAGCATTTGAAGCTGGATGGGGTTTTGCACTAACAAAAACATTTTCTTTAGAAAAGGTACTGTTTTGTTTTATATATCACTGTGCTTATCTAGAAATGGAATTTGTCAATTAATGTACATAAATGTTTTAAATTTTCATTTCCTCTGTTTTCAAACCTGCAGGACATTGTTACGAATGTATCACCCCGAATCGTTCGTGGAACAACGTCAGGACATATATATGGTCCAAATCAAGGTTCTTTCCTTAACATAGAACTCATCAGCGAAAAAACCACCTCTTATTGGTTGCAAAGCATTACCGAGCTAAAAAAAGACTTTCCCGAAAATGTAAGTTGAATTTTGTTCCTTCTAAGGAGAAAGAAATAAATGTTGTAAGGAAAAGGATACACAACGGACTCGCGAATTTACGAACTATATTGCTTAGGAAAAGCCTATGCCCTTTCAGATGTTATTCTCATTTATAAATATTTTTGCAGTCTATACGAATCATAAAATCGAGACAACATTTCAAAGAAGATTCCTTCATGTTGTTTCGATTAAAATATTATATGTTACAAAAATTGATAGATTACTAGCTTTAGATGATAAATAAATAATTTTTAGTGCCTTTACTGAAATTGTAATAACGTTGTAAACGAAAAATCTGAATGAATTTTCCATAATAATAACAAACTCACAGATATTAGAAACATAATTATTAACAGAAAAACTAAAAACCTTTGAACGTTATACATTTTAATCTAAGTCAATTATAAAAACTCGTAAGCTTTCGATTCTCAAACGATTCGAATAATGCTTTAAATTGAAATTGACCAACAAATGTATCTGTGTCCTGCGCAACGTTCAACCCTTATTCTTAATCCCCAGTGATCTGTCTCGAATCATTCTTTTGATGCACTAATATTGAAGTTAATTCTTGCTGAGCACACAGAGAGAATTGAACGTTTTTTCATTATTTTTGATTACTCTCAGTTTCGAAAACATTACTTGTAAACGCAAACATTGATCAGATGAGTGCGTTTGTAGTGGTTTAAAATCGAGATATAAATTTATTTTTATTTCCTTATGTACATACGTATACTTTTAAATAATCTTTTTTTTATGTTTGTAATATTTTTTGTATTCTTCAGCTTTTTGCATTATTCAGCTGGTGTCAAAGTTACAACCATTTTTTTAGTAGTTCAGAATGGGGGAAAAATAGAAGATCCAAAACATTTAAACTAAAATGTATTATTGAAGCCCTTTTTTGTCTGTTCCTTTTGACTAAAAAAGAAATTACGTAATTATTATTTTGGAATATCGTCAACTGCAGCTACCAGTCCACATCATACACATTTTTCTTCCTCCTCGCCTTTCTAAATCATATTAACCAAGATACTGATGTCATTATTAACGCTAGGAATAATAACTTAAATAACAATAAATAATAACTAAAGCAGACAAGTCATGCTTTAAAACTCATTCATCTCCTAATATCTTAAAACTAATATCAAAATAGTTCACAGAATGGATATCATTTAAAATGATAAAATTAGATCATAATGAGGCTTATGCCATCTTATGGATTATATTACTGAAATCTTAAAATTCATGATTTTTTATGTATAAAAATAGCATTTTACCTGCTTTCCAAAATAAAAGTTTTAAAACTTAGGACTCCATTTTAAACTGCTTTACAAATTGTTGCTATCCACAGCTTGAAAATAAAGAATAATTAAAAACATTTTAAAATTTTCCAGTGTTTTCAAATATAGAATTAGTATTTTTGTGTTAACAGTTCGCAAAAACTTTGTGAATAAACATGCTAGAGAAGCAGAAAAGGTCAAGCAAAAAATTCAGTTTTTACATCCCAAATATAAATAGTACAATAAAAATATAGGAAAAAAAGGATGGCAACACTTTGTTTCCCCTCAATGGCGGGCTCTAGCAAGGCCAAGGCTCTAGCCTTTTATAGGTTTGGGACACTGATGAGGCCGGAAGCAAAGATCTCTTTATTATGAAGGTACCTAATAGGTGTTGCCTCCTATGATGGGACGGACAAATTACATTCATGCCTTTTCTGGGATTCGAACCGGGCCTTTCGGTAGAGCAGTCAAGAGTCACTAGCCACTTTCCCGTTTGGGCGGCTGGCAACACTTAACACTCAGTAAACGTGAACATTGATCGGCTTACTGCAACTACGGTACACACATTCGCCTTTTCTAATATAAGATATCAATTAAATTAACAATACATTTAATATTCTATGAATAAGACTTCTACTGATATTATTTTAAACATGAATTAGAAATATTAAATACAAGTATGAAAATTCAGGAGCGAAGAATTTTGTCCAAAATGGCTCTTTTTAAGTTTAATACGGTTTATTAGCAGAGATTATCAAAAGATGACCCCCGTGGAATAGTAAAACATTTTATAGGATACTAACAAGGGAATGTTATATCTCTTCTGCATATTTGAAAAGTGAAAAAATATATAACGTAATTAAATGAAAATATTTAATGCTTTTAATTAGCTTAATTAAATGCATTTTGATTTAACTAAATTTGATTTAAAAAAAAAAAAAACCGACATCAAGACCAACATCCATTGCTTTAAAATAGCTTAGTTTGCTCATAACAGACAGATCAAATTTAAAAGATAAATATCTTACATTTTGCCGAATGGCAACAGACCTGAAAGAAAAGTGAAACAACGCAAAATCGCGTTTAGAGACTAACAGTCTTTTCGGGCTAAGAAAACATATGCAGCATTAAATAGATAATGGTCATATGCTTTCGTTAGTTCAAAGAAATATATAAAGATTTCGAAATTTTAAGGAAACAAAACTGCTCAAGATCGCAAATTTATAACAAGATGAAAAATTAATAAAATTTAATGAACATTAAGAATTCAAACAACTTGATTTGTGGAAGAAACAAAATGGAGACGATAAAAACGATTGAATATATATGGTCTCTGACTGATGAAAGAATAGCCTTTGCTTCTATCAATAATAATAATGTTAATTAATAATATTATTGAGAGCAAATTCTAGTAGGCTGTAAAATATTTTGTACGTCATACTGACTTATGAAGAGAATTAAGAATTACCGTTCATTCAGATTTAACTTCATTCAGCATTTCAGATTTAACTTAATTGACTAAATGAGGGAATCTTATTTATTAGCCCATAATATAGATAGTAAATCTGTAAGACTTCTATCCACCAGAAGCAGCTAGTGGAAGTCATAGCTTCCATTTTAATATACTTAGCTAGGAAAATACTTTTACAAGTACCCAGAGGCTGTGAATGTTCATTCAGAACAGTACCACTCCTCACTTTGGAAACTATTCTTTGTTTTGATATTATTACAACATGAAAGGCGTTCAAATTCGCTGAAACAACCTCCTATTTGGCGTATATTTACTTAAAACACTCAATCGATTTTGAGGGCAGCTACAGGTCCCTCCTCATCAGAAGAACCACATTTTTTCCATATTTCCCACCTTAGTTTACTGAGGTTCCTTTCCCTTTCTAGATATTTTGTTCTCCTGATGAGGAGGAACTTGTAGCTGCCCTCGAAATCGATTGAGTGTTTTTAGTAAATGTACGCCAAATACAAGGCTGCTATAGCGACTTTGATTGTCACATTGGCGTGTTTCTCTTCTATTCTAATGAAAAGTGTTCCTTAAGGCTCAAACAAATGAGATTTTTTTCTTTGCAAAATGATATGAGGATCCAGAAAGAAAGTGGTAGAGTCAAATACCAAAAATCCGCCGACCTGAAATCCGCACTGCCTCTCAAAATGTAAACACTGAATTTATAAGTTCCAGAAACCGCAGAATGGAGAATGAAATACCGAAGAAAAAATATTTATCCAATAATGACGTCATAATTACTGAACAGTAATGATTCTGTGTTAGTGGTAGAGAAAAGATCTTAGCCCAGAAGAGGTTTTCAGTATGGATGATGTGTTCAGATGACTCAACACTGGCATATCAGATAACCGATGATGAAATCATTGGCTCTGTTTTGAAGTCGCCACAGCAAGAAAACAATTCCGACGCCGACACAGATAATGAATTTGATAGGAGTGAGAAAATTATCTTTTAATGAGGGTTTGGAACATGCTGAAAAATACCTAAAACATTTAGAACAACAGAGCAAGAGATTATGACCATGTAGAATTTACAAAAAAAAAAAAAAAAAAAAAAAAAAAAATAACTTAGAATTCTTTAAAAGCACTTAAAAAAATCTCTTAATATTTACAAAATGGGTCAATCTCTGGCAACCATTTCCATAACAATTTTTAGTGTTGGCAAGCATTATCACCATTTTTATATATGTTTTGTATTTCAAGTTCCAATGGTTTTTATAGACAAGTATTGATATTTCTGTTTGAAATTCAACTGTAAAATAAACGTTTTGGCTTTTGTTAGCAGTGGTAGAAATTGCGATAATATTTTTGCAGGAATACAATATTTTATTCTCAAAATTACTAAATACTTTGAACTGCTTTCTCTTAAAATGATCAATCATCATACAATTTCTACAAGAAAACAAAACAGAAACCTGCTTGTAAGTAGGTTTATTGATTAATTTTTCGGATAAATACCTCATCGAAATGTAAAATATCCATGAATGTAATAAATACATTTTTTTTTCAATCATAAGTGAGCATTTTTTTCTCCTGTAAAAAACCAACAAATTGCGTGAATGTGATTGTACTAATATCATGTAAGTACTGAAATTTGCATATGCACATAAAAGTGCATTTTTAAACATAATAATGTTAGTATGTATTAACCCTCTGAGCATTATGACCGGCTTTATCCGGCCATCGGAAGTTTTGCTACTTGGCATATATTAGCTTATAAATTAAGATATTTTGCTTTCTTACTTTCTTTAATAATGTAAATGTTATCTTATTGAATGTAAGTTTGTGAAGATACAGACTAAATTAAGAAATTATACAAACACAATTAATAAATGCTGCTTAAGTACTGGTCTTCATGATGGATCTAAAATTCTGCGCTGCTCTGAGGATTAAATGCAATATTCCAAAGCTGAACATATTTTACGTAAAAATGATCTCTAATTATTACCAGTTTTCACATGTTTTTGAGTAATATATTCCATGATCATGTTAAGTTTTGACCTGTAAACTCTATGTAACATATTTTAAATAGAGGTATAAATGCCAAAAGAAAAATAAACTTCACCCATTGAGTATCATGACTCCTATTTTTTTTCCAGTCATGAGATTTGGTTGCACCTTGAAAATGTAATGCTTTCAGTTTAATTAAGAGAAAAAAAAAAAAAAAAAAAAAGGCTCTATCTTCCGTTCTACTGGCCGATTGACGAAATTCAAACTGCGTTTTCCATGTCTCGAAAGCGCGACTTAGGATATGTATTATATTTATACATAGCATTGTTCTAATATAGGTATTTTAACACAAAATCGGACTTTTCTACAATGACATGCCAATTTTTTTCTATATTCCGATTCTACGACTCAAATTATGCGAAGATGCCACGTTTTGTAACATCGCACGAGTAGTTTTTAAAACATTAGCCCTCAAAGTTTTAGCTCCTAAATGTTAATTCAATATGGTATGTATTTATTAATATCTCTTTTTTTTTCGCAGTTCGAAATTTAGGTTCACTCCAAATAAAATTCACCCATTTTTTATGATTTATTTAAAAAAAATTTGAATCATAACCTATAAAATGTTTACCATCAACTTAAAGTAGATGTATTTCTAAGTATACCTACAAAAAATTAGAACTTTCTATTCAGAAGTTTCGCAGATATACGTGAATTTATATATTGGCGTCTTTTGAAATTTCGCATATTTGTTGAAAGCGATAATAACATCTAATGTGGTTTACGCACTTTACTAAAATTATTTGAAAGTAGGAAGGATGTGACTTTTTTTCCGCTTATGCACAGTGTAAAAAGGTAGGAAGGATATGACCTTTTTTTCCCCGCTCCTGCACAATGGAGACTCTTCATCACATTCGGACTTTCTCTCAAGACTTAATGCCTTCCACTACTGATTTGCCAATAATTTGCTATCACTTCACCATACTCATGCTATTTAATTGCTAGAGAAATAATCTACATATTCTACTGGGATAGAGCCTAGCTCAGGTGCCTGCATCAATGAACACAATGAAAAGAATAGAAAAATAGGTCGTAGAATCGAAATATGGAAAAAATTTGGTATGTTATTTCAGAAAAAGACATTTTGTGTCAAAATAAATATGTTAGAACAATGCTGTATATAAATCTACTATATATCCTAAGTCGCGCTTTCGAGACATGAAAAACGCAATTTGAATTTCGTCAATGGGCCCAGTAGAACCGGAGATATAGAACTGTCACCCTCCCCCCTTTTTTTTGCGCAGTGTACACTTTTTCGATTGGCATTCTAGCTTTGACTCATCGAGCCTGTTCATATCTCATACAGTCTAATGATAGCAAGTAAGAAAGGCCTTTTTGTGCTCATAGCGCTCCATGTGGATTTGAAAACCATCCTATCATAGCCATTTTGAGTTTCCAACAACTCGGTTATCACAGTTTGAAAAATATTGTGGCTACACAAGTTCAGAACGCTAACTCACATGAGATTTCATCCTTCTCATAATGGCAAATGCACATAGAATCGGAAATGAAAATCCATGCATTATGAAATGTGTTGTCATTATTAAAGTTTCAATCCATGTCTATTAGTTCTTTTCAACATTTGAAACAGTTCACTGTTTTTAAACATTTCAAATGTTATTGCAATTTTATTTTTAAATTTTTATATGATATATGGTACTAATTTTTCAGATATTAATAGCTAGTATTATGTGCACTTTTGATGAAGATGATTGGACTTGCTTAGCAAAAGAATCAGAAGTAAGTATCAACAATTACAGCCACAATAATATTTTTTGAAATACACTTAACTGATTTATTTAAAATTATTTACATTTTAATCAGATTTGTCAAAAAGTTCAATCACAGCTTTCAGAAATAAATGATAAATCTGTATAAAATTTAAAAACATATGCTATTTTCAGCTCATCATTGTAAAAGTTTGATACGGGTGATTACAATAGAGACAAATCATGGTATCTTGAACGATCACCATGAAATGATGTGCAACCATGATATTATCTTTCTGTGGAATTAATCCTGTAAGATCTGGATCATATTTTTAAAAGGCCTAATCTGAACTCCAGTAAACTCTGAAGAAGACACTGGCATACTGCAAATGGCATTCTAAGTCATACAGACATTTCAACGGGACTGAGCACTTGCTAGTCCATATGAATGATATTTTCTTACGAAGTTATTAAAGAGAATACATCAACTTGGCAATGGCTGGCCTAGTAGAGTATATTTTCATTTTAAAGTTATTCACTTATTAAAGAGAATACATCAATTTGGCAATAATTGGCCTAGTAGAAACTCAGGACTAACAGACTCTTATAAAGCTTTACTTGGAGATACAGATCTGATCTTTAAAATTTTGATTATATAATCCCTTTCGTAAATATAAACTGTTGCGAATCCAAAGCAAGCCACGACCATTCTTTCTTGGACATTTAGTCGAAAGCTTCATTGGCTCTCTAGATGGAAATGCACAGACAATCAAGATTCAAAGAAAACTTTCATTCCTAAATTAAAACAATCTGCAACTTACCATTTGAGTTTCAACAGTGATAGAGATACCACCTCAAGAGCTCCTTGTTGAAAAAGGAGTTTGACTATGATAAAGCATATAAAAGTTTTGTCTAAGGGACGAGATGCTTTAATGAGGATTATCTGAACAAAATTGCTTCATATTTACTTTACACACATGTGAAAAACCATAAAAATACCTAGGCAGTCCGACCATTTACTCGAATTCAAACCCAGTGTTGGAAAAAGAAGAAATATCAACTTAATATACTTGTCCCTCAACTGCAGGCTAATTTCTTGCATACTCTGGTGAGCAGTAATTCTACTTAGGATACTGGCTGCCGGATCAGAAGTCCGATGTGAGTCCCCCGCTCTAATGTGTTACAGCTGCAAGATGATTTTGTCTTACTGGTGGAAACAACTAGCGTTTCTAATACTAAAAAATTTCTTGCACATTTCTATGACTGATCAAATCTTTGGAAACCATGACAAACCAGCTTCTAATCTACGAGCAGCTATTGCCACTGCCATTGGTCTAAATGATGTGTGCAAAATGTATTTAGCACTGCTAGTTCTAAATTTTCTTGCATTTGGAAACATTAAGTGAATAAAATATACATTTTCCCCACGCAGTTGCATTTTATTTGCATATTCTGTGCAATGATAAAGGGATAAGAGCACAGTTTTAAGAGTTTTGAATTAGTATATACTTGCTTTCCTTGAATTTTTTATTTTAATTTATAAAATATATTAAAAAAATAAAAATTTGATTATATTAAATATTATATAAAACTGATTTACAAACGATTATTGTATATAGTTTACTTAAAATTAAATATAATGATTAATTCTGAAAATTAGTTACATTAAATACATTTATCTACTTAATCCAAATTTCACAGTAAGCCACTAAAAGATAAAAAAAGACAGATTACTTATCTTTATAATTTACTTTTCTTCAAATGACGCATATTTAATTGCAGAGTGCAGGAGCAGATGCATTAGAATTGAATCTTTCCTGCCCACACGGAATGGGTGAAAGAGGAATGGGTTTAGCATGTGGTCAAGTAAGTTATTTTTACAATAATATTTTCTTTACCTTCTTATGGTTTATTAAAACATAAATTATACAAAATAAAATAAAAAATTTCCTAATTACATACTTATTAAACTTATTCTTTATTTTTAGAATCCTGACTTGGTGAGAAACATATGTAAATGGGTTAGAGCTGCAGTTAAGATACCATTTTTTGCAAAGCTGACTCCAAATGTAACAGACATTGTAACAATTGCAAAAGCAGCCTATGAAGGTACAATAATAATAACATCTATATCTATATATCTCATAATGGCAATATAAATTATAAAAGCAATTTAGGAAATCCAGAATAAATTTTTATAATTCTCCTCTCCCCTCATTTTTATACAAATAAAATTGTTTTATACAAGTTCAGTAATGGATAAGAAACTATGATAATAATCTCTAATTTATAGTTTATTTTGAAATATTAAAGAGCACGTTAAGAGCCTAATCTTTTTGTAGGAAATCTGAAACAGAATACTCATTTGATGGTTGTGTGATCTTTCATGTAAAATGTGATTAATTTTCTATTTAAATTTTTGAAATCATAATTATTTACATCCAGATTTCTAGTTCAATTTTATAACAGCATACAAGAAATTTTTTTTAAAAAAAAGCTAAATATTTCCTAAATGTTTGGCCTAAGAGAAAAGTTTCAGATAAGGTAAATTCTGGTCACATTCAAATAAAATTTCTTTACTAGAAAAGCAGGAAGGAGAGATGTTTTACTTAAAGTTAAAGGGGAGACATATAATTAAAATTTTGGACAACTATATACAAACCTGTTAAATGCAACTATGTTTTTAAGTTTTTTAACATAACCTTTTATATGAGACAAATATAGATATATAAATATAGGCTTTAAATATCGACTTGTAGAAGTGCTAATGTTTACAAATTTTTAATTTAAAATTAAATAATGCACTTTCTTATTTTTGGCCATAAAATTCACATTTTCTGCTGTTTCTTTTAAACAGAAAAAGTAGATTTAATTCACAAATTTTTGACACTTTTCAGTTTTGTACACTAAAGAATCTTTTTCTAAAACAGAAATGTTAGTTAAAAAAATGGCATATCTGGATTCTCTGTAAAGGATAAACACAAAAAGCTAATTATTGCATATTTTTACTGAAGAGTATCGTGTGATGAAATTGTAGTTATCAGAAAAGCTTATCATGTTTCATTATTTCTTAAAATTGGACTGAAGATCTACTGCTAATTATTATTTCAGATAGCATGCAATTTCTATGAAATACTTTAAACAATGATTTTAAATATCCTCAAGCAGATTATTATTTTTTTAAAATTAATATTTCCTTCAAAGAAACATCCATTGGACTAATTATTAACTTTTACATAATTATGTAATTGTTCTTATTTTGAGAAACCATCAAAATATAATTTTGGGGGGAGGTGTGAGGGAACAACCAAGAAAATCATTTACAGTTTTTAATTTATATTACTGTAATAAGTACAGGAAGAAAATGTTTGTTTTTAATTTAAAAATTTAAATTAAACATTTTGTCTTTAATTTAATCACAAAACTAATTTATTAATGGTTTATCAATGTTTTAAATAAAACTTAATCAAACACATTAAAGTTTATAAGAGATTTTATAAAATTGATTAATATTTAGGTGGAGCTGATGGTGTAACTGTAACAAATACTGTTTCTGGTCTCATGGGTTTGAAAAGCGATGCTGTACCTTGGCCTGGCATTGGAAAAGAAAAGCGAACAACTTATGGAGGAGTATCAGGCAATGCTATTCGCCCAATTGCACTTAGAGCTGTTTCTGCTGTGGCTAGAGCAATTCCTGGCTTTCCTATATTAGCAACTGGTGGTATAGATTCAGCTGATGCAGGACTTCAATTTTTACATGCAGGAGCAACAGTTCTACAGGTTATGACATGCAAAATAATTTTTTTTTTTTTATATATTCATACTTCATTTACACATTACAATTACATTTAGTACATATGGAAATAAAATCACATTGTGCAAAAAGAAATGAATCCCCACTGAACATTTGATATAAAGTATGTATAGTAAAACCTCTTGAAACAACCACTTCCCTATCATGATTACCTCTGAAAGTAGTCCATATTTTTTAACATGAAAATAACAGTATAGCCAACCTGGAAATTTTAAAATCGGGAGTTTTTCCAAGAAAATCAGTAGAAACCAGGTTTTCCCGGATGAGCCATAGAAATCATACACATGAATGTGCACAACATACATGGAAATGGTGTGACAGTGGATTATGTAGAAAATTTGTGTCTTTATATGCAGAGTATCCTTTAAAACTTTGAAATTTTTATCATGTATACCTTAGCTTTTCCTTTGTCATTAAAATTTACTTAAAAAGATATAATAAAATACATAGGATGTTTCCAAAGTTCAAGGAACTGAACTGAGATCTAGCTCAATTCTTAAAACTTACAGGAAATATTTTCTCTCTCCTTTCAGTATGCTGTAAAGATTAGCACACTTGGGGTGTAACGAGAGGTCTAGGTTCGAATCCTGCCTTCCTGCTTCAAAAATCTTAATGAGTCTACAATGTTATCAGCTAAGGACAAGTCTTGACATATTTGCACAGCTATCTCATGCAGTATTGTTTAGTTTGAGTCAATTATCTGACTTATAAAGACACATTTTTATAGCACTGTTTTTGCAATCATGGAAGATGCGAAGAGTAATTTTTTTTTCAGGGAGGGGGTGTGCAAAGACTTCAGAAATTATTTAATGCTTGCAAAGCATATTCTGTCTCCTCATAAAAAAAAGAAAAAAAAAAAAAAAACTTTATAGGGAGTTCAAGTTGAGAGCTTAACTATAACATATATAGGTGGATTGCCGAGATACCAAAAAATTCCTTTGAGGATGGCTTAAGAAAATCAGTTTTTCACTAGGAAATAATTTTTAGTATCAATTAAATGGGGATTACATTGAAAAATTGAATTGTAATACTGATGAAAATTGACGAAATAGAAAAAAAAATTATACCTAAATTTCTAGAACTTTGGTAACATCCCTTGTAGTTTCATTCTTTTTGAATTACTCTGCATATTTGTAACTTCAGAATGGAGGAGAGAAAGAATAAGTATGCAACTTAATGTAAAAGATAATTTAATGGGAAAGAAGAAAGAAATGCTGCACTATTAGAAAAAAAATCATATTTATTAATGAAAAAGCAATAATAGATTAATTTGTATTGTAATGATAATGTATGCCTCAATTTTTTTTTATGAATATAGATGTCTTTCTAATTGGTACAGAGGTTAGTGATGACAGCTGTTGTACTATTACATCCAAATTCGAATCATAAAGGAGATTTGAAAAGCTCATTTAAAATACTGGTGAGATGGAGGTTCTCTCAAGAGGTCTGGTGGCATGAAAAGAAGGGTAAAAGACTCTTATATCCATACCCTGCATGTTTTCCATCAAAATTGGGATGGAATTGTATAATTTGTGCAGTGGAAACTATACTTGTAAAACAGCTGTCAAAGTTCTAGTGATCCACTCACTTCTTCCTGTCCTACCCATCTTTTAACACACAATTAATCCATTATCATACAAATTTTTTCACACTACATATTAATAGTCTATATTTTTTTTTCTCAGTCAGAATCACTACTTTTCACTTGACATTAATCAGAACAGTTAATTTAATAAGTGTTATAGACTAACATAATACTTAAATTAATAGGAAACTGTCACAATAGCTCAGGCTGCCTGACTAGCCATGCATATCAAAAGGTTAATAAAAAATTGGAATGATTACGGGCTTTTACAAATTTCACAAATGAAAATTTTAATAAAATCAAAAACAGAGCATTACATTGTGATGAAACACAACATATTACTGCCATTCCATTTTACTTATGGCTTGCTATTTATTAACTACTTTCCCAAAAGCTAATAAATTATACTTAATGATTATTGCAACATTAGCATAAAAATTTACAACATAACTGCAATAAAGTCAGAATTTCTATTCTAAACAGGTATGTAGTGCAATTCAGAATCAAGATTTTACTGTAATAGATGACTATGTAACGGGTCTGAAAGCCTTACTCTACCTGCAAAGTTTGCCTGAATTCGAAGAATGGGATGGCCAATCTCCACCAACAGAAAAGCACCAGAAAGGCAAACCTGTTCTTGATATCGAGGGCATTGTAGGAAAGGTAAAAAGAAAATCTATTGCTTTCAGTGTAACTTTATACTTAACAAACTTTGATGAGACATATAAAAGTACATTATTCACTTAAATTGTTTAAATAAAGCATGGCGAGAAAGAGGGAAGAAAACGTCCTGAAATTTAAAGCGCAGCAATTTGAGGAATAAAACAATAAAAAAATATAACGGACAAGAGAATATTTTAAATGAGATCCTTTATATATAACTTGGATTATAATATTTGTAAAATTAAAATAACAGCTGTCAAATTAATGCCTTCATAAACTTTATAATTTTTAGTATCTATGATCCAAATTATAAAATTTATAATGCATGCTTCGATAATAACTACTGAAATATTTATTCTTCATAAAAGTATACCACAGTATACCGAATATTCATACACTGCTAAGGTCACTAAAATGAAAACAATGTAATACAATTAATTAGCTATCAGTTATTTTTAAAATGCATAAAATCATTTCTAAAAAGATCTGACATAAAGTAATTCATGAGTGACCTATTATATGTATATTAAGGGAAATAACTAATGTTTTCAGATGCAGATATATTTCATTTAAAAAATTTGATCAGTTATTAAAAGAAAAGAAGTATCAATTAAATTTAATTTTGTGCAATTTTAATAGCATTAAACACAAGTCTTACTAGCTCCTGGAGATAGTCAACATTACGGTTAATTTATATATATCTTATATTGACTCAATTTATACACATAAAATTATTCAATTTCTTAACATGTGCTGTTTAGAATAATCTATTTACATCCTTTAAATCTGCCCATACGATGAAATTAATAACTATATGTATTAATACATGCATGCCAAAAGCATAAAAAACTGAGCAAAATTGCTCCTATAACCACACACACACACACTGCCAAAATATATTTATTTAAAAACGCCTAATATTTTTCTCTTAACTCTAACACATGTAAATAGGAAATTGATAAAAATCATTATATATCATGTACTGTTGATATTACTGATTTAGTACCTTATATCTTGGATTGTTGGCTAACACTGATTTCATAATATAAGCAGCCTCACATACTGTCAGTAATAATGGCATTTCTGCAATGAATCTGAATTACTTCAAGAAAATAAAGTTAAAAAAAGATGCAGGGAAACAGAAAACGCTAGCTAATTTTATTGAATATGTTTAATTATTATGCATGTTAAATTTACTATTAGTCCAAAGGGGCTTTGTCCCTGAAGGACTATTGTTTCTGTTTTGGAATTTTGCATTGGAAATATTAAAAGTCTTAATCACTTTTCAAACTGTTGCCACAAAATATTGCAGCCCTGTATTATATTTAAAGAAATTAAATAATGAAGAATCTGCATAAATGTATGTATATTTTCCCAAATGTGATAAAACAACGGTACCTAGAGCCATCTAATTTTGAATAACGTATGTTTTCACCCGAATATGCGAATCTGGAAGCCTGAATTTAAAATTTGTATTATTACGTATTTCATATTTTGTAAAATTTTAATGAATTTTTGATGAACAAACTCAAATGATTTAAAAGCGAGCAATGGCAACATTCTACTGCGGGAAAAAAACCCTTTTTATCTAAAGCGCGCGTAACTGTGTATCAGAAATTCTAAAGATATACTCATTTGAAAATTATTCTGCGACATTGCTGTTGAACTGAATTTTATGGTTTAAGTGCGAACATGATATTTAATAAATAAAGGTAGCACACAAAATGTTAAAAAGTACCCCTTTGGATGTAATTTAAAATCTGAAACCTTTCAGTTTTTTTTTTAAAATCTTTTTTATTTATTGAGTTTTTTTCCTTAAAGATTTCTGTTTAGGCACTTTAATTTAAAATGTTAATTTTCTTAAAACTTTTGCTTCTAGAAACTACCAAACTTTGGAGCTTTCCTGGCACAAAAGCAAGCAATTATTTCAGAAATAAAGGCTAATCAAGATTTATTAAGTGAAATAAATGAACCTAAGCCCAACAGACCACCAAGAGAACCCCAAAACTCTATCCCAAAAGTGAAGGTAAAAAAAAAAAAATCAGACTTAAAATTATTTTAAATTATACTCATTTTTGCAGTTATTTATGATTTATCATACTTTATTACAGGATGTCATTGGCAGAGCTTTAAACAAAATAGGCACATTTTCTGATCTGGATATCACACAACAAATGGTTGCTGTTATTGATGAGGTAAGATGCCATTAAGGGAAAAATAAATGAATAAAAATTAACAATAGTTATTTTAAAGAATTTAAGGCAAATCAGTAATTTTACATCAGACCAAAGACTACATTTTTAGTTCTTCAAAAATATTAATCAGAATAAAAGCAATGATATTCTGTTGACAATTGTTTACCTGACATGATTTGAAATAAGTAATGTTATGTTTTCACTTTGCAGGAAATGTGCATTAATTGTGGAAAGTGCTATATGGCTTGTAATGACTCAGGATATCAAGCTATAACATTTGATCCTTTGACTCATTTGCCTCAGGTTACAGATCAGTGTACTGGATGCACTCTTTGCCTATCTGTGTGTCCAATTATTGACTGCATACGTATGATAGCTCGGCAAACACCTTATCAGCCAAAACGAGGAATCCCAATAGATATTTCAAAATCTTACAGAACAGGCATACCAATGCCAGCTCAGTGAATATAAATATAAAATTAATCACTCAATATTTTGTAAAATTTTATTATATCTTTCTCAAGACTTGGAATTATATTTTTTTTGCTTGAGAATGGAAATCAAATAACAGTATGATAAAGTCTATGGTATTTTATAACAGAAGATATCTATGATTTCTTCAAAAGATGCAAGAAAAATCTGAAAAATGACACATAGTATACACATAAAAGTAACATTTATACATATGAATGATTTTAAATTAAAAATTAAAGATTCAGAAGATTATAAAGTTTAAAAACAACTTTTTTCAGCCTCACGTATAGAATGCACTTCATGGAAAAATGGTCTTGCATGAATACATGCTGTGCATTCAGATGGAAGTATTTCTCTTTGTTTAAGAAGTTCTTCAACATCGTCTAGTCTTGGGTTAGCAGGACACTGTCTTGCAATGCGAACAGCTTCACCCTTTAAAATAATTATAGAACATAATTACAGAAGTTCTAATTTACATTATTAAAAATTATACAGTTTTCTCATTATGTGACATTAGATACATCTTTTATTAACTACAGTAAAAATGCTCATAAAAATTTTCAGTTGGTTATAATCATTAAAATACAGTAGAAAGATTTCACTATTAACTAATACATTTATTGCTTTAAAATTTTATTGAATTATAGTTTGAAACCATAGTTTTAAAGTTTGAATTGTTGTTTCAATTATAGTTTGAAAAATAAAGTATTAAAATTAATAAATTAAAGTATTAAAAATAAAGTATTAAGTAAAATAAAGCACATACCACACTTAGTGGCAGCAACTTAGAAAATGGCTATTGTCAGACTACGTGAGAAAAAATTAAAGTTCATATGTTTCACTCAATGGCAATATTTGTTAAGTTACAAGAAACATAAATGTATGGCAGTGTAACTTCAACATAACAGTCCAAAAATGTTATCTATTATATACAGAATAAGTTTGAGAACAAAATCAATTCCCTAAAAATTATCAAGGAGATAACATTGAATTAGGAATATAATTTTTTGAAACATGTACAAGTGACTGTTATAAGTGCATTTTACACTTGAGACAGTCATATATATTTTAAAGATATACATGATCATACTTAATTTTTTTTAATATTCATTCAAAATGATACTTTTAGAAAGATACTAGAATAACTATACAATAAAATATGCAAAACATTTATGTGCTTTTCAAACCTGAAAGTTTTTCAGATATTTTAGTATATAATTTATTTATGTCTATTTTCTTCTTTTTAACTACATTTCTAAGTTCATTTGCTTTGATAAACAAATTAATGCTCCCGTTGGGCTCTGCTTCATCTGCTAAAGCCACCTAATAATTATTAATATCTTAATAACTTTTTTAATGTACAACGGCAAGTTATCCCAAATTTCAATAGTTCCTTCAACTGCTCGAATATTTTGCAACCATCGGTAAAAGCAGAACTTCACAGGAAGCTTTTTTTTAAAGTCAGATATACTTAAAAAATCTGCACATCTTGCAGGAGAAGCTTTAAAAATCCAATATAAAGAGGATAAGAATGATGGATATGGTACTGGAAGTAAATGATGGTTCTAATCTAGTATCACGATAGTTCCATTTCAGACATCTTGTACTTAATGATAACGATGCTTTTTGTACTTAATGATAACAAATTTCACAACACACCTCAAAGCAAGTCTATTTCTTTAAAATTCAAAAAATCATTTGACAAAATATGTTTAAACATGTCAACATGAACTGTTTGCACAGATGATATTTGTGATGGTTGGAAACTTTTGTTAAAAACCCCATATTTTCTGTTAACATTTGAAAGAGAAGAAATATTTCTTTCTCTTGTTGCTCTGTTTTGGTACAAATATCTTTAATCTGCTTTTATTGATTAAAAATAGTATTAGCAATTATGTTTTGGACACATTAGTCAACCAGTTAATCAGCTTAATGGTAGTAAAACTGAAATCTCTTCTTTTGCCTTAGAGCCTTATTTCTTGGAGACTGATAACGCTTAGATCAATACAATCCACTGTTAGCTAATATCAGCTGGTTTTGTTTAGTTTGACTCATTCAGGATAGATGTTGCTGTTCTTAATGATATTAAAATTGTTGAAAGTTATGATTTCATCAATATATCTGTAGGCGAAAGCAAATTTTTGTAAATTATTAGACGGAAGCGAATGAACAAATTGATGTTCCTTAGAAAATATATAAAGGTTGCATGCTATGAACAATCCATTTTATTGTTTGTAAATAAAGACTATTTTGAAACTTAATATAATTATGAAATAGTGAGAATTTATGGAGCCTTTGATTACATAACTAGTGTTGCCATAATTAACATGCATCCTATCTAATATAGTAGTCTTAGTGCTTAAGAAACTCCAAGGTCTTTCAATGTATTTAAAATTAACAACAGATGAAATTCTGAATGAAACTTTGAATATTTTTTCAATAAATCAATACATAATGAATTTTTTTTTTTGGGGGGGGAAGAGGCATTTAACGCTTGTAAGTATTTTATATGTAATATGTAACATTTGTAAATGGTCTTTTTGCTCATCCATTTATTTCTCTCTAGAATTTTCTAAATTATCACAGCAGTGTTCAAGATATATATGTAGCAACTGTGTATATTTAAATTTTTTCAGCATTTAGGCTTTTAAAAAGCTGTTCTCACAGACAAAATTAAAATTGCTTGTGGGTTATCCTTTGTGCTCTAAATTAAGATTTTATAAAATGAACATTAAATATAACACATTTCTTTTTATTTAAACCTTAACTGTATTTAATGCTTGGGCACTATACTGCACCTGCTTGCTCATTGAGAATTCTGTTATTTCATTTTAAATTTTATCTGATGAGATATATTACTGCTTTTATACCAGCGAATGATGACACACTGGACATGATGTTCGGAGGAAAGCTGTTCAAGGCTTCTCTTATTTCAATTTTTAAAAGTGCTATATAATATTTACTGGCATGCATAAGCAACTAGTGTAAAATTCTAACATAGACATAGTATAAAGCATATATAAATAACAAAGATCCTTATGTAAGAAGGTATAGAAAGTGTTAACGGAAACTGATTTTGGAATATAGAATATAATAAAATTAATACACTTATTTTTAAGTTGGTTTTAATATATTATGTTTTTCCTTTAAACTCTACCCTCATAACTGTAAGACGGTGTAATTTTCCCTGCTCAGTTTTGGCACGTAAATACAGTATCTATTCTACTTCCAAAGTTTCTTCAAAGCAGATGTTTAGATGGGCAAGACATAAAATTAAAAAATCAATAATATAGATTTGAGTGCTTTCATACAAAAACCTTACTTGTAGATAGAGGATGACTTTGCCTGGCCGGCAATCAGATAATTTTGCAGAATAACCCTTCTGTTTAAGAAGCATTAAGATTTCTTTTAAATCTTCAATACCATAAAATGCAATTTTTTGTGTCTTGCCCGTTAATTCTAATGAAACTTCATTCCCATCTAAGAAACAAAAAATGGTAAATGAACGAGACCAACAATTGAATAAAATGTAAAATATTAAAAATTATCAATCACATAGAATAATCTATTTAAACATAATCGGAATGATTTTATTTTTCATTTCGCTAAAATAAATAAATACTTAACATTTGAAGATTTGAGAAATCAATGCAGAATTTATTAATGATTTTTAGCATACCACTAACTACACTGTGTCACAATACATATATACACACTCAGAAGAAATCGAGCCACAATTACGAAACTCAACAGGAATGTAATCTGGTAAGAAATATGCAAATGATTTAAATTTTAAAGCCAATGAGACAGGGTAAATGTGCTATGCACGTATGAGATGCACAGCTGGGAGAATTTAAAAGCATGATTGCTCATACTTTTAAATTCTCCCAGCAATAAGCATGATTTAAATTTCTACAATAAGCATGATTTAAATTTCAAAGCCAATGAGACAGAGTAAGTGTGCTATGCACGTATGAGATGCACAGCTGGGAGAATTTAAAAGCATGATTGCTCATACTGTAGGGCTATTCAAATGAATCTGTCTTCTTCGGATGGATGGTATTGTGATTATAGATGCTTCTGAGATGTAACCAGCGGCAGTATGAACAGTTGTCAGACTTTGAGAAGAGAAGTATATTAGGCCTTCGAAAAGCAGGTCGGTCAAACAAACACATCAGCCATCACCTCAGTCAGAATGATATGGTAATTGCTCAGTGTTGCCGACAATGGATCACCGAAGGGATAGTCTACTATCGCTTAGAGTCAGGGCACCCCAGGAAGACAAATGAGCATGAGGATCGCACAATCGAAAGAGTGGCCACTTTCGCACCAAGAGCATTGCTAGCATCGATTCAATGACATTTACTACCTTCCAAGCATCCGGTGATATAAAAAATAACCATTCGAAGATGACTGGCCGATGCTCGTATATGCTGCTGATATCAACTAAGACGCCCACCACTGACCCCTCATCACAGGCAGTGTCAACTGGATTTTTGCCAAACTTGGGCAACTTGGAGTGTGACTTTCAGAGAATTTCTGATTCAGTTTCAGTGCTGATGACTAACATATACATGTGTGGAGGTGGCCAGGCCAGCCATCCGATCTGGCATTTGTTGTCGAGCAGCATACGGTGATTACACAAAGTGTGACAGTATGGGGAGCGATTTGTTGGGACACGCAATCATCTCTAGTCCTCCTTCAAAGCACTATGATGGCTCGCAATGACACATGGACAACATTTTAATGTCAGTTGTACTGCCTATGCTATGAAATCACCCAGGTGCCATTTATCAGCAAGATAATGCTCTTCCACATACTGCACAACTCTCCCAACAATATCTTCAAGGACCTGATGTACTCCAGTGGCCTGCCAGGTCACCAGACCTCTCACCAATACAGCACGTTTGGGATATGCTTGGAAGGAAGCTGCAGCCATCCTGGAATATTGGTGAATTAACTGCCCAGTTGCAAAGATTATGGCATGAGCTTCCACAGGGGGTCATAGGTGACTTACTTGATTTAATGCTATGCCATGTTTTGACTTGTATAACTGCCAGAGGTGGCCATACTACTTATTGATTTGTAGCATTTTTCATGCCATAACTTCTTAATAAAATGATCTTTTGTTCTGAATTTGTAATCATTTGTTTATCTCCTCATACATTACATATATGTTAAGTTTTGTGACAGTAGTTTGTTTCCTTCTGGGTGTATGTATTTTTTTGTGACAGAGTGTATTTATAATAAGCATACTGATGATAATAACAGCAATAATAAACGCGCTTGTTAAAGTCTGAGTTTTTTTTAATGACAAAAAATATAGACAAACACAGATCACTAAAGCATATACAAGCATTCTGAATGTTACTCTGATGATGATGCTTTAAATAACTTTTCACATTTCAAAACAAAACTGCTGTACAAGCATTTCTTATGAACTTTATGAACATATGACATGTTGTTATTCATGGCACTTATAAAAAACAATTACATTTTATTCTTCAAGTTCTTCTCAAAATAACAGTACTTATCTGTTAACCAAATGACATAGCCTCATTATTTTGCATCATGAATAAATAACTGTGCCATGATGCCATTGTGAATGAGCAAGAAGAATGAACATGGACCCATGCTGCTATTTTATAAATTTTCTATGCTGATGCTTCTATGTATTCATCATCACAATAAATGTTTGTCCTGTTGTGTGTGTATGGGGCCAGAAGATGCTTAGCTGTGCAGTAAAACCATTATTGCTAAATTCTTCCAACAAGCTACATTGAGTCAAATGAAGTCAAAAATTATGACAAATACAGTTTTAATTGAAAAGTAAACAAGGACAGTTTTTACATATAAACTACAAGTGGAAAGTATACTGATTAAAAATTATCATTGGGACTATATATGTATAAAAGAAAATTCTCTAATCAGAAATTGTTGATGAAAAAATTACCAAATGGATAACTACTGACCAGAATGCATTAGCAGATATAATTCTATCAGTCTCACCCAGTGAGCTTACGTAAGTAAAGAACTGTTCAACATCTTACGAACCATGAAGAAATTGCATTCTATTTCTGAATTGAAAGGGCTAGCTAGAAAGGTCCCAATTCTAGAAACATTGCTTTTTTACAAAAATGAGTGATTCTAAACAAATGGTTGATTATCTAAATGACTTTTTCAAACTTATCAACAAAGAAATGGAAATCAACATTGCGGATGATATGCTAACAATACTGCTTTTATATAGTATACTAGACTCATGAATTTCGAATCCTCATCGAATCACATGATGAACTGCCCTTTTTCAGAAATGTTAAAAATCAAACTGATGGAAGAAGGCAACACTTTTTAGAACAAAGGAGCTGTCATATTCTGAGTCCCAACAAGTGTTCTATTCAAGACATCAGAAGCATAATCAACGAGCAATTTCTAAATCGAAACAAGATATTCTTCAAACCAAAAGTGGTATCCAGTTAACTGCATATAAAACTTCTGTAAAAGTCTCATATATATATATGTGTGTGTGTCATAAAAACTTGGAGAGACTGCTGCACAATTAGAAAGGTGACACTTGAAGGAGAGACTTCTAGACAGATGTAGCCGAACTGAACATAATTTTTATTGCTGGACACGAACTAATGATCAAAACTGTATTTTTCATTACACATGATCATAAGCATAACACTCATACCACAATTTTATATAGAGTATCCTATTTTAAATAATGACGTAGTTAGCAGCATGACAAAGAAAAGTGGAAAAGAAACAGAGTCCAAACTGCAAGCTAACCATGCATTTATCCAATATGGCAGTCTATTAAGAGAAAAATTTTGGTTTAGGTTAGAAAAATTTCAGTTTCCAAGAGTTAAAGTCATTAGCATTGTGCAGGCCATGCAAGATGGAATGATCCAGAAATGATGCAATCCAGAGAAATTATTCTGATTTTTAGAACAGAGAGGGAGAATTAAGGGGTTACCATTAATTTAAATTCATAATTTTGATTTACATATTTTTTTATCTTACATAGATATATATGTGGGCATAGAGCATGGTCATAAAGCATAAAAAATGTCGAAAGAAAATTCAAGAAAACAGAAACAAATGTCCTAAGGAATCCACTATATCTGCAGACAACCAAAAGAATTTTGCAAAGCAACACGCAACAGCCGCATGATGCACAAATACGGATCTTTTGTGCTTTGACAGTGTTACAACATGAGTAATAGAAAAGAACTCTTCCAAGACATGTAGGTGATATTTATGTTATATTGGCTGCTGATAAAGTAGTTAAAAGTACCAGAAAGGAAACCGCTAAATTTTAAGTTCATATCGGCCCTGAAATTGAAATTATTAAATTCGAAATACATTGTGTGTACCTAATTTGAAAAATAATTTAATATTAGTGTAAAGTATCAGCAAATAATTATTTAGTTTTTAAAGAAAAATTTCCTTAAAAATCTAATAATAAAATGGTTATCCCAGCTGAAAGCGAAAATGAACTTCTAGATTATGTCATGCCAATATATGAATCCGTGCCAACAGAAATAGATCAATAGCATGTGGAATTTGGCCATTTAAAACAAAATGGTCTTAACAAATTTTAGTTAAATAATTTGGTTAGACGTCTTTCCTTTCCTCAGACTCATTATCTTTTTACCTGTAAAATATGTATTAAGGGTAAGCAAACAGCAAACCCCCTTCCCAAAGAATCCAACTACAGAAGTGCTGTATTAATAAATCTTATTCATTCTGATGTGTGGCCCCATGAGAATTCAATCAACAGGTGACCTTTTTATTTTGTGATTTTTATTAAAGATAAATCTTGATACATTCATATTTAGTTTTTTAAATCTTATGATGAAGTTAAACAAACTTTTATAAATTTTAAATCAGCCACACTGAAAATAATCTGAATTCCAAAATGAAAATTCTCCAAACACATAATATAGGGTAAGACTTTAATAAATTCCTTTATTATAACCATAATGGAACAAAACACAATAAAACAACTTCCTATATGCTTGAACAAATTTGCATAATTGAAAGATTGAACTGCACTTTAGTTTCAATGTGCAATGTTATTAAAAGCTAGTCTTCCTCACAGATTTTGGGCTGAAGCTGTTAATACTTATGAAATCGCTTCCCAATACGAAGTTTAGGAGATGAATTTGGCCAAATGTTAACTCTCTGTCATTTCTGAACTTCTGTTCAAAAAGCACTTCTGCTGAATAGAAAGCCAGGAATAGGCAAATTTGATTTTAGATCTAAAGAATGCATTTTTATTGGCTGTTCTGATGAATTAAAAGCTTACACACTTTTGGAATCTGATGAATGTAAAGTAATAATAAACAGAGGCATAAAATTTACTGACGAGTTTGAAAATTACTGTAGTTATGACTCAGAATTCAATTTTTTTTTCTTTCCTTTCACTCTGGAGGAGAAAATGATAAACAAAGTGTTTTGTGATGAATCATCACCTCTAGGCAACATGGAACTGCTGTCTGACTGAATGTGAAGAGGAAAATGAAAGTGATTTAGACAGAGAATCAGAACCTCCCATTCTGATTAAAAGGCAGCCTAGTTGTCCCAAGAAAATAAAAAACAGGTTTAGCTAGAAAGCCTAAAAAATATCCCTTTACAACTGTAAAATAAAAATGAACAAATTAAAAATGTTGTTTAGGATAACATTAATTCCCAATGCAACAAGCATTAAATGGTCCATATGCTGAAAATTGGCATAATGCCATGCTATCAGAATATATTTCTCTCACTAAAGAAAGGGCTTGAGAACTATTGAAAAGACTTGAAAAAAAGAAAGTTATTGGTACTTATCAAAATACAATCACGACGGCACTATAAAAAATTTTAAGGCTAGGCTAGTTACTAAAGCTCAAATCCCTGGCCTTGATTTCATTGAAAATGTTTCTCCTCTTGCCAGATTAAGTTTCATATGAACTGTTTTAGACTATGCTGCAGAACATAGTCTAAAAGGTACCAATCAGATTTTGTAATATCCTATGTAAATGGAAATTTAGATAACAAATTTGTATGGAAATTCCTGAAGGTTTTTGCGATGGAACAAATTCAATTAAAAGCAATCTTTATATGGTCTTAAATAGCTAAAAAGGCAATGGCAAAAAAATTAAAAAAAGTCTATGAAGTTTAACTTTCTTAATTTAAGTAATTGTGTTTATACTAAAAGGACATCTAGCAGTGAATTCATCATAATTATATATGCTGACGATCGTACCACTTTTAGCGATTTTAAACAAACTTATGAAACAGTTGCAATAGTTTAGCTTCTTCTTTTAAAATGAAAGACTTCAGAAAAATAACATTCTGCCTAGGCATAGAATTTTATTAAAATAAAAATTCATTTAAAATTTCTCAACAGAAATGCATTGGTGATATTTTAAATCACAATAATATGTAAAATACTAAATCTGTATCCTCACCTATAGATAATACAACAAAGTTATCGAAAAAGATGAGTTTCCAAATGAAAATGAAATTGCAGAAATAAATAATATCTCATTTAAAAATTTCATAGGATCACTTAAGTATAATTTCGTAGGTACCAGGACAGATATCACATATGCACTGAAAATTTTAAGTCAGTTTAACAGCAGTCTTGGTTTGGTTTATGTGATTACAGCAAAGCCTCCAGGGCTATCTGCCTAAGGGAAAGGATGCCTTTGTGGAGGACTTCCTAAAGGAAACTGGCTCATACACATATTACACATGGGAAAAACCACAAACATGCGCATGCAGCCAGCCCGTTTGCGTGATCTGAACCTCGGACCAAGCTACCAGTGTTCAGTAACTTTACCATTGGGCCGCTGGTGGGCAATAGAGTCTTGGAAAAGAACATTGGGTTACTACAAAAATAATACTTCAGGATCAAAAACAAAGCTGAGATCAAGGACTAATTTACAAAAAAACAGGAAAATTGTCTCTGTGGATGGAGACTGGGTATCAAATGTTAATGATCGAAAATTCCATACAGGTTTTGCATTTATACTAAGTGGTTCTGCAATTGCCGGGGAATCATAAAAACAGCAAAGTGTAGCTCTATCATCTGTGAAGGTAGAATACATGGTTCTTTCTAAAGTTGCCAAAGAAACTGTCTATCTACATTGTATCTCGGAACTAGGTTACAGGATGGAAAACACAACAGCATTATATTATGATGATCTGGGAGCTCATAAAATGAAGAACTTAGTTTTTCACTCCTGTATAAATCATACACATGCACAAAGTATATGAATATGGTGAACTAAACATGCACTATATCCCCCTCCAGTGAAATGGAAGCTGATATGTTAAGCAAACCTGCCATATGTTAAATTACTTTATCAGTTTTCTCTCTGATGTTTTTTATATATTCATCATTAAACAAATACTTGTCCTGTTACTGTAATATTCTGCCATTATTCCTACAAAAAGGCTATATAATTGATGAATTCATAGGAATTGCAGGGCAAAATAAGTATCAGCACAATATTATCTGCCACTATCTTGATTTTTAACTAATTGAATTCATGAGGCATCAGTTGCATGAGAAGATGCAAATGTTTTTGGCAGTTTCAAGTGAAATTGCCTGCTTTATGCCTCTGTATCATTTAATTCGTATACTTGAAAAATCTATCTTACATATTTACATTTCTCTTTATATTGATTCTGAATTTAATAAAATAGTCATTCTCTTTATGAAGCTGTGCATATTATCAGAGTTGCCATTTAGTTAATATTTCTATGTAATGTTTATGTTTGGCCCTTAATAGAACCCAATTAACATAAAAATATCACAATTATAATACCAGATTTAAAGTAATTTTAGTTTCTAAACTTAATTTTAATACCTTTTAGAATTTTGAGGTTAAAACCATTAGCAGTTAATCTTTCATCAAGCACACGGCCTTCACTATCACTGTCAGCAATATCCCTCAAGTGTAATACTGTCTGAAGAATTTCATCACTTCCTAAGGAACTAAATTCATATAACATTAAAATCAAATCAGCTTGCACAATTAATTTCTGTACGAGATAATATCATTATTTAAGTAATAACACATGTCTAAATGTAATGTACAATGAAGCTGACATAAAAGAGATCAGCCAAAAATTTGCCTCCCTTATAAATATAAGAGAAAAGATACTTTTTATTATGCAAAATTTAGGAAATTAAAAATTCTGTGAATTTGATAAGTGAGGTTATAAAGAAAAAACTGCAATTAGAGTTTAGTTCATCAGTTTTAATTAATATATAAATATATAAAAATACAATAATAATAAAAAAAATGCTGCAAATATTATGAAAATACATTCATATGAAGAAATTATTTCCGTTAACTGCATGGCAGTTTACTTTATCATGTAATTGTACTTTTTAGCTGTTGGCTTGAAATTTGATGTGATCCAATATGTCATCTAAAGACTCTTGATTAGTTTCATTTTTTTTTAATATTTCCCACAGTTTAAATAAAATATGAAATACAACCAATTCATAAGTAGCATGGTAATACATATATGAGAGCCCCAAGTAATATAGAAGAGCATAATCTCTTTTAAGATGGAAATAATCAATGGGCAGCCCACTGCATACAAATGGCCAATCTTGCATAATGCTAATTTCGTACTCAAAGAGCATTCTTCACTATGGCGGAGCTCTCCATACAGGTACAACAATTATAATTTCGAAAAATATTCGAGCAGTTTGTAGAGTCATTAGGATTTTTGAAGTAGGAAACATGAAAAATGTGCAATGCCATCACCGAGACTCGAACCTGGACCTCTCAAATATGCATTGAGGTGTGCTAACCCAAGTGGACCCAATCACCAAATCCTGGTGATGAAGAATTATAATCCACCACCTTTTAGTTCACGCTAAAAGTTAGTTAGTAGGTTTTTTTTTTTTTAAGCAGGAATATGTGTAAAATGTACAATGCCCTAGCCAGGACACAAGCCAGACCTCTCGAATACATGCCGCATGTGCTATCATTACACCATGAAAGTAAGCTGGAAGCAGAAAGAAATACTTATAAGTTGAACATTAGTTCCATAGAATGTATCATTTGCTCCTTTATGTTTAACAGTCCCACATTCTATTCTTTACTTTGCATTTAGAAAATATTTTTATTTTTAATGCATTAACAAATGAAATGTTGAAGCTTAGATACTAGCTATCATCTGGTGAGATAATATTAACATTACATCAAAGACTTTTGATAACTACAAGTAATAATTTTTTTTTTATGTGTGAAAATTAAAAAAAAAAAAAAAAACTGCACCTTCATGAAGTATGAATTGTATAATAAAAATGCAGCTATGAAAATGGGCTTTTGAACTATTTCAGATTGATTTATGCTTAATTTATACAACTGTTCTTTAAAACAACATTTTAATTTTATAAACAGTTGGGAGGGAGGATCACTATTTCTTTTTTATTTATGAATAGTCAGTATTACATAAAATACACTGCAAATAATGTTAAACATTTGCTATTTTCTGATTAACACTTCATTGCATAATAAAGTTTATTGTACAATATTAATATTTTATTGTAAGCATTAGTCCACCAAAGGAAAAAGTATACTCAAAACAGTTTTTTAACATTTCTACACATTTTGAATTTGGCAGTAACCATGACTTTTGAATTCAATTCTTACAAAATATAAAATATGCCTTTCTAGCATAAGAAAGGTTTGAAGTCTATCCAGTATTATTAATATGCAAAAAAATTCAATTAGGAATTACTTTACATAAAAAGTCAATATTTTTCTACAACAATTAATTATTAATTACTGTTAATAAAATATGCTCTCACCTTAGACATATTTCATATGGAGGATTCAGAGGCTCAGCTTCAAATTGATAAGTTTCTAATAACGTATAGTAGATAATTGTTTCTTGTAGACGAAAAGTATTCAGTAAATACAATTTATTATTCTGTTTACACAACCAAACACCTGGTGCCAAGGGATTTATCAAATCTATATTCCCATTCTTTTCTTTCTGAACACTAAAAAAAAAAAAAAAAAAAAAATTAGTACATAGAATTTTTTCTAGATGTTAATAGAAATATAACTTGCAACTTTCTTATTTACAAATTTTCAAATAATTTAACAACCATATTAAAATGAAAAGTCTATAATTAGGTAGAACAATCAATCATTTAAAAGGCAAAATAATCTTTCAAAATTTTCTACCTCATTTTCATAGCATCTTGTACCATTTGAATGCTAAATATGACTTCTTTTTCTTTGACTTTTTGTTTCCTTTTCACTGTAATATTTGTTGACACCATTGATACAGTTTTCTTTTTACATAACTGTTGAGTTAGTGCTTTACTAAGTTTTTCCTTTTTCTTTACATTTCTGAAACAGAACACTAGACTTAAATATTAAGAAAAGGTTGTATAAAAAACAAACATGTACATAATACTTTATAAAAATTTTAACTTTTCAAGCATAATATACAAATAAATATAAATCTGGTGCATACTACAGGCATATGCCTACAGATTGAAATTTAGAAGAAATTTTACTAACAATTAAATTGTAAAGGTTTAATTGTATCTCACTGCTAAATAACATTGATTTAAGGTTCAACATAAATTATTAAGCATGCATAAAAGTTCTATCTGTTTTACAGATCAAAGTGCTATCAGATAATTTATATCAAAGATTGTAGAGCAACAACTGAAAATTTTGATAATACAGAGTAAACCAGTACAGCTTAAAGAAGGCACTGAGTTTGTCAGAGTAACTCGTGTATTTAATGGTTTGAAATAGCAAGTGGTATTTGTTCACAGTAAGTGAATTTTATTTTTGCTAGAGTATTTGGGTTTGCAGTCTTGTACATGAGAAATTTTTGTGTTTTTACCACTATAATGTTGAAGAGACCACTAGATGGGGTCCTGTGTCCATTACTTTTGAACTGAATATAGTCTTAGGATCCTGACCTTCAGTTTGATCACATTCTGCATAACTCTGGTGTCAGCTTTTATGGGGAAGGAGGGAAAGTGTAATGCAAATAAAAAGAGCTTGGCTCTTTTACTTGCATGTGATTATGCTTTAACTTGCATGTGATATAAACATTCGCATTTCTGATATCCCTTCGAATCCTTTTAAATTTTTTTTCTTTGCTGCTATTTATAGTATTTTAGGATTATTATACGTGGTTCTATTATGCTTTGTGTGGCTTTTATCTGTGATCGCATGATAAATGAGCCAATTAGTACTAGGATGAGAGTGATGATTCATTTTCTAAAGAATCAGAAAGCGATATTTCTAGTGATTCTGATATGGACATTTTGTCAGAGACTGAGCTCATGGAGTACCTGCTTTTCCCTTTCTGTGAAAGATTTTGTTACTTCTCCTTGTAAATAGTCTTTCTTCATATTTTTTTTTATTAATTTAAAGTTCTATTAATGTATTCTGTCAATTAAAACTTCGAAATAATTTGAATAGTGCTTCCGAAAATTATTTCTCAAAGCAAACAATTTTTTTAAATATATTTTTATGTAAAGGAAAAAGATTATTAAATGCTATTTTTAATATATATGATAGCTTACCAAATATAAAATAATACCAAAAATTATGATGCCAGACTTAAACTTTTCTTTGTGAAATTTTTTCTAAAGTTGCGCTTAGTGACACAAAACCCTCATCCTGTGGGATGGTTCCTTTCGATTCCCATCCATCCCAAGAGAACGTCTTAAACAAAGGAATGCCATCTCAAAAGGGTTAATACTGTTAATAATGTAAAAATTACACATATCTGCACTGAAAGTTATTTATTAGATTAATATTTCAGATTTAATGACTGAGAAATTTTTTGAATTACAATCTTGTAAAAATATTACCATTATAAGGATATGTGTGCCTGTTTTTTTAAACCATTAACTGAAAATTTTGTGCATTTCAAACTTAGCCTGGCTTCAATGCTTATTACCTGGGGGGGAGGGAACCTATAAATAGAATTTTTACAGGAAAATTGGATAGACACTGGTTTATTAAATGAATTACTCAAATTTGTCTTTCCCCCAGTATTCTTCAATGATTCACTACTACATGAAAAAGAATGCAAAAGACAAAAAGAACTAAATGTTTTTGAAATAAAAGCAGGAACTGGTATT
>KK112313.1:436187-509122 GCA_000611955.2 Stegodyphus mimosarum
GACAGTAAAGTGAGAAACAAAATAGGATTTGAAAACTTTCAGAGTTTGCATTTAAGTAATCAAATGGAAATATCTGCCATTAGCATTTGATACGCATACTAACTGTAGATTTTCAGATGATGTTTTCTATTTTTATTAAATTATCTAGTTTAAATCACAAAATCCCAACGATTCTGGATTTTGGACTTTATATGTGCATATATGTTTAGTGATAAATTTTTCTCAATGCTAGTTTATCAGGCAAACAAATCATTGCAGAATTTTGATCCCTATGTCTTCAGATAGCCTGAAAACTAACCTTCCAAATTTGCATTCCCATGTGCTTTGGATGGAATTGTTTGTTGAAGTTTTATTTCTTTGCTGCCGACATCTAACACAAGTTCTTTTACATCCTTCGATTTTTCTTCATTTATGCAAAATGACTAGGAGTGGGTTCAAATGATGCTGAAGTGCACTTTCTGTGTGAATACGCATTTGCTAATTCTTGTATGAGTTCCAGCTTGAAATCATACACAGTTTTTGATTGTTTTTGTTGGGGATAATTTATAGTGAGCTGAATTATATAGGCATTGGTGATGGTGATGTCCAGAAGGAACCAAAATGCATACATCCACTATTTGGACGATTTTCTGGCAACTGTATAATATTTACATCTTTGGTCTGCCAAATCTACTCCTCCCATGTGCGTGTTATATATTGAGAAAGAACGTGGGCAAAGGACTTCAGTTTTTTCTGCTCCTTTTCTTCTGTTTACATAACACAGCTCACTTGATGTGCTGGTTGACAACATAAAAATTTGCTTTTTGTCTACCCAAGACATGCACAGCAAATTTGGAAATTTTTAACTCTGAAAAGTCTGACTTTCATTTGGGATTTTCAATTTTAACATTTTAGTTTCAGTCGGTAAGTGCTTTCTGTTCGGCATAACAGTTCTGCAAGCATAAAAGTCAGATTTCAATAAATCAACCATCAGCTGAATGCTGGTAAAAAATCAATCAAAATAGAGTTCATGTCCTTTGCTTGTTAAGGGCTTTATCAAATGTGTGACAACGTCGTACCCCAATCCTTTGCCTGACCTCACAATTTTATCTTGTTTTCCCCCATACAAATCAAAATTTACAATATAACCCAAATTAGATGTGCATAACATCCAAATTTTAAGCCTACGCTTATCTGGTTTTAAAGGCCTATACTGTACAATTCCTAAACGTCCTTTGAATTTTACCATAGCTTTATCAATGGAAAGATTTTCATAAGGCTTAAAACAATCTGAAAACCGCCCTTTCACCTCAGAAATAATAGGGTCTAACTTTTGTAAAAAATTAAAGTTTTCATCGTTTTCTTTTACCTCCTTTTCTCTATCGGAGATATGAAAATAATGTTTAATTTTTAAAAATCTGTTTCTACATATTAATTTCTTTATCACTTTGTTGCCAAGTATGGGATTCTGGGAACAGTAATCATTCATTCTAGGTAAACGCATAATGCTCATTACGAAAAAAACAGTTATGTAAAGGAAAAAGGCCCATATCTCATTTATGGAGAGTATAGGTTGCCAGCTTCCATCTTCAACACCACGTGTTTTTGCGCAAAATTCTGCATATTTATTTGTATTTTTTCTAATTACTTCGAAGTATTCATTGGGCATAAGTAATTTGAAATAATCTAAAGTAGATGATCCAGTTAGCAAATCATGAGATGGTCCAGGTGAGGAAGAGAAAAATCCAAATTTTACGTTCTTGTTATTTATATTGTTCCTCCAGTCTGGTTCGAAGGTATCACAAAAAGAGTCTAAATTTTCGTCACTTTCTAAAACAGATAGTTCTAAATTATCATAGTGTTTGATTTCATTGTCCTCATTATTTGCATGTCCATCATCTTCATCGGATTCAACTGAATCAGAGTCATCTGTTTCTGCAAATAATATGGCATTTATTTCTTCTTGCATTAATATATTACTATTACATCTTCTGAGCATTTTGCGATGAAGCTAAAGATGTTTTCTTTACCTGAGGAAGAAGCAAAATAAGTGGTCTAGACGAGAGTCACCTCGCCTGGGAGCGTTGACGCTAAAAGGATAGCGAACGTGCATTCAGATAAGAAAGGTACTTTAGTTGCTTCAAAAGAATGATTGACATGTCTCTTAACAACTCCCGAAATCAATGAGACATACACTAACGTGTAGGGGGAAAGCACTAGGTAGAAAATAAACGAGGAGTTGTGGCGGTTTGCTGTTCTCTGAATGAACGGGCGTTATGGATGACTTCGATGCGAAAGAGTTAACTACCTTACCTATGTACACTATACGACACTAATAATGCAACACCAAGAAGGAGTAGCCAGAAAGTTCAGAACCTTGGCAAACAGAGAGTGACAGCAACGAACAATAAGCGATCTTTATTTCGAAATGATATGCATAATATAGAGCGAGAACAGCATCGGCTAAGTAGGTTGTAGAACCACACTGGACGATGATACTCGAAGCAATACATCTAGAGTCAACGAGACTAAGCATGGTGTCCTGAGGAATGGCTCTCTATTCGTTGTTAACTGCTTCATCTTCTGAACGTGTCAATGGCAGGGTCTGCAAATGGCATCTAATCGCATCCAAACATGTTCGATTGGTGAGAGATCAGGAGAGGACGGTGGCCAGGGAAGCAACTGCACATATTGCAGAGCCCATTGGCTGATGCGAGCAGTGTGTGATCAAGCGATATCCTGTTGATAAAGGGCATGGGGCTCTACCTGAAGGAAAGGGTGTGTCACTCGCTGCAGCATATCATCCATGTATCATTGGGCTGTCATAATGCACTGAATACGAACTAGAGGTGACCTGGAAATGCACGTAATTATGTCCCAAACCATCATGCAGCATTGTTGTGTGGTAGGGCATTGCCCAGTTGCTGCCGGATTGGACCTGTCTCCACATCGATGCCAGACTCGTATGCGGCTACATCATTGAAGAAAGATAAGTGTGAGTCATCTGAGAACACGACCCTGTGCCATTCTGTCATCCACATCGCTCAAGCCTGGCACCATTGCAGACGTTGGCATCTATGATGTGAGGTCAATGGCAGTCTTCTTAACAGATGCCATGAGTGCAGGCCACCAATCGATGACAAATGGTTGTGGGCCATATGGGAATATCCAGGGTGTCTTCAACACGCTGCAGAATGGAGGTAGAAGTAGCTTGCGCGTGCGCTGCCGCTTGTCAGTGGATGCGTCAATCCCTGTGCTCACATTACGCTGGCTGCACCGACACCCCTCGAACTTCCCAAATTTTCTTGTTCCACCATCGTCATGACAGGCAGTATATTGTGGATGCATCCAGGTCAGTGTCAGTTGCCATATGGGCCAACATGCCCTTCTCAGTCTGATCACCCTGCTCCGCGTAAATTTGTCTCTCTGCTGGAACTGTCTCCATTGACAACAGCCTGGCATTCTCTGCTATTACTCATGTCCTCTGAGACAAGAACAAATTTTCTATGATGATTTCCATAGCAAAAATAAAAGCACAAAAATGTGCTGGATAAGCTGTGCATTTCACATCATTCGCATAACTCGGTGACGTGCATCTATCCTGAAATTTGCATAATTTTCAAGCCACTCCTTCTTGGTGTTGCATTTTCAATTTTGGGTATTGTATATAGGTTGGAGGGATGTCAAAACATAATTATCAGTGTCATTAAAAGGTAATATTCATAAAATTATAAAGTAAAATATAATTTGTATTTTAAAACTGAATTACAGGAATTTTTTTTTAAAAAACGTGCATTTTAAAGCACTTAATATCTAAGTGATCATTTCCTCAGATTAAGGTAATTTTACACAGTTAAAATATTATACAATTAAAATAATGGCAAAATAATTTTAAAAACACTACATTATTACATTTCTTATTTTGATACATCTTACTGCCATCTTCAATAAAATTAAATATTTATACTTTGGGTAGCCTTTAGAAGCAAATGTTTTGAAGACAGCTTTATCCTCTTCAGATAAATGACTCCATTTTTCAGTCAACACTTGAGCAATCTGATGATTATTGAATTCAGGATTCTGAGCAGCAACTAAAATACAAAAATTACCAAAAACACAAACAGAAAAAAGAAAATGAAGTCTCCATAAAACTTTTTATGAACAATAACAAGAACTACAGAAGAAGAAGAAAGTCGAACATTGGATGATTTTATTTGTTTAACAAATTTTTCTGTATGAAAAGCTGCTAGCTTAAAGACTTCTTAAGGAAAGTTTTTATTCAAATAACATAAGAATTACTTAGAAATTGATTTTGTCTAGAATTTAAAATGTCATAGCAACAGTATTTGTTTTTTTAAATGATTTGTAAGGAAAATTGGGCATAACAGTCTTTTTTATCTATCCAGGGTTTTTACTATCAAGAATATAAATAGCAGATAACAAGAAAAGTAGCAAAGTCTGAAATATACGTAACATTCCTCAGACAATGAGGAATTTTGAGCTTTTGAATACGGCAAGCTATTTTATATCAAAAGCAAAAAAGAAAGGTATAACATTTTGCAGCATAATTAACATAATCATTAGCAAACAGAGGCTCCATGGCCACCCCAAAAAAATAAAATTAAATTAAAGAATAAAAAAAAGTATGTTCACAATAACAAAACTAGAAATTTAATTCTCAGCATAAATTTACTCAATTTCACTCAGTTTGATGCTTGGCTATTTCTACTATCACTAGCCTCAAAACTATTATAAATGATAATCCTGACAGGGGTTTGTGCCTGTTGAAACCAGTAATTTAATCATCTTTCTTGGGACTGAATATTCACGTGATTTTTTGAACCTGCACATTTGAGGTTCTTGTTCATTTGCAATCTTTTAAGAATTGCTAAAATCAACTTGAAGCTTCGCGCCACATTGAACCTGCGCATTTGAGATTCTTGTTCATTTGCAATCTTTTAAGAATTGCTAAAATCACCATGAAGCTTCATGCCACGTAAAGAGATATGGGTTTTAAAATTGAAAAAAAAAAAAAAAATTTAAATTATTTCACAGTGAAAATATTATGATTTCTTAATGATTCTTCCATGAGTTTATTGTAGATTTAACTTCTTTGTGAGGTTTAATTTTGCAGCTAGTTAAGTGTTCATCAATATACTCTCTAGCAGACTTAAGTATCTTTATTTCATTCTTTCAGTATTTTTTTTTTCCCGTTTTTAACCTTCCCCTGGATGTTTTCTTCGAAAGAAATCCAACTTTGACTAAAACATGTAGAGAATAATACACATATATAAAATAAATACTTTTTTGTAATTATGTCATCATTTTCTTCTGCAAGCAATCATAAAACCGGGCCAAGATTGCACTAAGTATTTCTCCAATAAATTCTAGAGAAAAATTTGGTAGAAATTTTATTTGTTTATAGGTATGACCAGTTCATCAAATTTTTTTTCTCCAAAATATGTCAGCTCAATAAGGAAATGACCATAAAAATTTAAGATTTTTATAAATGAATTAACATTTTAATTTGCATATTTGTAGAATAGCTTCTGGGAATATTTCAATGTTGTAAACATGCTCCAGTGTATACAATACTGTGCTTTAACCTTTTCTTTCTTCAGGAGCTCCTCCATATGAAACTATGGAGGCTATAAAAAATTACAAAATAGATCATTGCATGCAACAGCAAAAAGAGTTAGATTCAATTCATGTAGATTTAATTAGACATTCAACAGTATAACAACTAATCCAGTTTTCTCTTCTATTCTTCCCACATCAATACGTTGTTTTCTATTTTTATTATTGCTATGAACTGAAATTCAGTTTTTAAATCTACTTGATCTCCCAATGAATTTACACACACACGTGCAAAAAAAAAGTACTGCAAATATACATGCAATGAAAATATTTAAACTGACTAGTAATATACAAGGTGAATCTGAACAAGAAGGCAAAACTTAAGGGGCTGATAAGAAGGCAGCTATATGAGCAATATTCGTCATAGAATGTATGGTTGGAACACAAATGGCGAGCTGCTAGGTGGCATTGTAAATGGTGTACAAAGAGTCGGTTCTCATACCCAATGGCTTTTTCTACTGTGGATTGTTGACAGGATGGCTGCCTCCATGAGCCACCAAATTTCCAGGGTGACGAATTGGTCGAGGTGGTCCCATAGCTGGGCCACCAAGATCACCAGATTTCTCATTAATTGAATTTTTTCTGTGGGGCCATATAAAAAGCCTAATCTACAAGCACCCCATTGAAACCAATATGTATCTAGTCACCAGGATCACTGTTGTTGCCAGCGATACACAGGAAATGCCTGGTGTCTTCACAAATGTGTGTCAGCCACTACCCTGCAGGTGTGATTTCGGCATTACAGCTGGATGTCTTTTGAGCAGTTTCTTTCAGACATACTCCTGTTAAAAAAATGTTTACAGTCCTGTTATTACATATTATATACCTGTTAATTACACTCCTGTTAAAAAAATTTTTTTTTCCCTCTTACTCTTGTGTTAATTCTTTAAATATGACAGTGGAAAATTACCCTTTTACTTCTCACCACCTGCGTTCCGACCATACACTCTATGACGAATATTGCTCATATAGCTGCCTTTTATCACCCTCTAAAGTTTTGCTTTCTTGTTCAGATTCACTAGCATTACATATAAGCAAATCATAAATATCAAGGTTACCACTATCTTGTCTGCAATTCTCCATGTTATGCAGTGTTAGCCATTCTAACATCAGCTATGAATAGCTCAAGGTTCTGCATATCTGATTTATATTTGTCATCACAGGATTTTAATACAGTTATTCCAGTTTTATATGAAATGACATATCCTTGCATAGTACAAAGTCCAAGATCCGGACGTCCAATATCCAGAATGATCTAAAATCCGGACCTTAAAAGCCACCAACAAAAAAATTTTTTAGGAATTTTTTTTTATGCTTTACATATTGCATTTGATTTTTTTCCCTGTAAGAAAACATGTGGAGAATCCTGATTCTTAATTTCACTTCGGCACTAAATAAAATACCTTATTGAAGAAACAATTATTTTAGCATAAATTTGCATGATCAATAATTTGGCTCCATAGCTGCGTATCTGCTTTGCATATGTCTCAAACGGAAACATCATTGATTTTACAACTACTAATATTTTATATCCCTGATGCTAACCTGGTGAATCATTATTTATTATATTTTGCTTTTATTACCATATGTTTATCAACTCATGACAACTTAAGTAATGACTCACACACCGATACCTAAACAATTTTATGTTTAGGTATCGGTACTAGAGTATGGAAACTTTTTATACTGACATTATGCTTGGTGATGATTACAGATTTAAGTTAAATGAGCTAAATGCTGACGAAGAAAAATGTAAGAAACATTTCTTTCCATGTGCTAAATACATATTTTGTTAATGATACTCATAGGCCAAAAGATTACATTTAGGGCTAGTTGAATTAAGAATAACTGATTTTTTACTCACATACACCCAGAACCGGAGCCAGAGCTTGTATGACCTCACTGGGCGACAGAATTTAGAGAAGGTAAAATTTTTAGAATTTAGAGAAGCACTCAGTAAAAAAATTAAGGAAGGATAAAACTTTTAGAGTTTAGGGAAAGCACTGGGATCCAAAATTTAGGGGTGCAAAAATTCAGAAATTAGGGAAGAGCTTAGTAGAAGACTTTTGGACCTGCAAAAAACTGCATCAGGCGACAAAATATCTAGCATCGGCCCTCAGTAAGCTTAAGTGTATGCGGAAATTTATGTATTAAGCCTTAAGCATGTGCAAGAATTAGACATAAGTAAATAACTAAATTAATACAATTCAGGCTTAATTGTCTCAGTGTGTGACAGAAAGACAAAATTAAACAGATCATTTTGTCTTTCATTGCCAATCTCATGCTACAGAGCTAATAATGTAGAGCGGATGCTGTTAAGCAAGGCTAAAATTATGCTTTACTGATTCGAAAGAATTTCATTTAATGCAGTAGATTGTGCTTTTCCTTAACTTTCTGATTTGATCCATCTTATTATTTTTTGCATGCTGTTATAATTACAGCAATTTTATAAAAATTAAAGTTTGAACTTTTGATTACATCGAAAAGAATTTCTAATTCTGCAGCTACAACATGATCGCATGTTTCAGTGTCCATTAAACAAAAAGTGGAATTGCTGCAAAAATGGATATTGTTATATCCGTCTCAAAATTATATAAGGAGTATGGAATTGTAACTGTATATAACAAAACAGAAAAAGGAACTTTATGATTTTTTTCTGGGTTCTGACATCCCGCTCGCAATGAATAACAAAAAATTATTTGCCATGCTAAAAGTGATGATGATGACAAAGTAATGATTGAATGGTCAGAGAGAGACACAGTGAGGGTGTGCTATTGATGGTCCAGTGCTAATGGAGACGATCAACAACGTCTTGATCCTGGATTGTGTCAAACGACTTTTTTTGGGAGGGGGTGACGACGTTGAACACCATGCCATGGATTGCTGCTTGGTCTCCAGATTGTACTGATAGCACCACGACTCATCCCCTGTAATTATTGTTTCCAAGAATTGCAGATTCCGGTCACACATGTTGATAAAATCTCCAGAGGTTTCCATCCGGTATTGCTTTTGCTCGCCTGACAGCGAGTGCAGTACACACCGGCGTGCATATCTTACGTTTATGCAAATGTTTGTGCATAATGGTGCTCACACTGTCTAGGCTTATCTGCAATCCGCCAGCTATCATTCTTAAAGATAGTCGTCGATCTGCCGCAAGCTATCATTCTTAAAGATAGTCGTCGATCTGCCGTAAGCATCCGTCAAACTCGTTCTACATTGTCTGGAGTTTTGCTTGTTGTAGGGCGCCCCGACCACGGCTCATCTTTGACATCCTCCTTTCCGTCTATAAAGCATTTAAACCACTCATAAACACACTTTTTACTCACTGCTTCCTGATCGTAAACTTTCACTAACATGTCATGCGTCTCCGTCGCCATTTTGCCTCACTTGAAGCAAAACTTTATGTTTATGCGTTGCTCCATGTCACACTGACAATCTTTCTCACACTGACTGTGTTAAACTGCTCATAGCATGCGCTTCCTCTTATCTGTCGTAAAATAGCCGTTAGATGGCTCTAGATGACATTTCTCTCACTGCATCTGCATGAGTGCAAAATCCTAACTGGCGCGGTTTTTTAATTATGAGACCAATCCCCAAACTTTTCGAACACACCTTGTATGAAAAGATCAATTTCTTCTGTCTGATTTTCTCTACTGCAAAAAATTTGCCAACCTTACTGAGAATACATCTTATTCAAAAAATCTTACTGATGCTATTTGCAATATATTTAAATCTTGCGTGGTAGAAAGGAATGTATTATTTCTAAAATGTCACTTGAACTATGTAGTTAAAAAAAAAGAATGTGGCATTTGAATTTATCTATCGAAAATTACAAAATAGATCACTGCTTGTAACACCAAAAAGTATTCCATTTAACAACACTCTTTTTATGATGAAGATTCAATTTCATTTTCCATTCTTTACAAATAATTACCTTATTTTACTATTTTTGATAAGAAGTGAAATTTAGTTTCAAAGCTGATCTAAATTCACAGACAGGAAAGATAATTTCATAGCCAAAAAGTACATGTGTGTGTACACACACAAGAATGGTTAATAGATTCTAATATTTTGTTTTCCACTATTACTCCTAAATCATATACATATATGGACTAACTATAAAGGTTATTGCAAATAAAGAAGTGAATCTAATTAAATTATACAGAAAAGGAAATACATGAATTACTAACACTGCTAAATATGAAAGTTCAGAAATTAGTTTCTTACATTTTTAGTGGAAGAAATCTATTTCTTCCAGTTAGTTTTTCCTACCTTTTTCCTCTAGAGAAGAAAATTACCTGGTTCTTAGAAAACTTTCTTGCTTTTTTCTTTTCTTTTTAAATCTGTATTCCAAAATTCAATTTGAACTGTACTGACAGAAATAAAAAATGTTTACCATCTATTGTGATATCTAATGACAAGTATTTATTCTTCCTTTAAAAATATTTTTAGTAATAATTTCTCACATATATTGCACATTCAATACACATTCATCACTCATCTCCAAAAATTCTGAAAGAAAGATTGTATTTTACCCATAAAATAACTGAATCAAGCTTCATGGATCACAGGACCACAAGATCACATTTCAAACGCAGCACAATTAAAGTAATACTTGCATTTCAATGACAACTACAAAAGAGCAATCACTTATATTAGTGATTCTGCTTTTTCTCTATCAGAAAATATTACATCATATTAAATATTCCTAAACAGATATAAATTTTGTTTGGCCATTTAATATAAAACTGCATTAAATATCCTGTGAAGATAAATATGAATCAGATATACAAAACCTTGAGCTATACTTTCATAGCTAATGTTAGAATCGTTGATACTGTATAAAATGAAGAATTGCAGACAAGATGGTGGTAACCTTGAAACATTTCACCAAGCAATAGCAATGATGTGTTGTGATATTATTTTTAAATGAAGAAATAAAATCTATACAAATTCATCTTTGAAAGAAAATTCAGTATGGTGACAAGTGTATGAGTCATACATCACACAGTGAATGGATTGAAAAGATAAAGACCAACACTAAAAATATGGAGGATTCTCCTTACCCAGATTTAGCAATCACAGAAGGCAACATCATAGAAAAGGAGAATGTACTCTGAGAAAAATAACTTATCAGAAATGAAGGAGGAAGTAGCATTATTAGATATTAACATACGATCAGCTCATAACATCATTTATTACAAGTTCCATTAAATATGTGCAAAATGAGTACACAATGACTTGACATACGATATGAAAAAAAATCAATATTTGCTAAAAGTTTCTCTATCACTAGGAAATGATTGTAAAACATTTTTGCAGTGTATCACTACTGGATATGAGACCTATGTTAAACTGCGGAACAAAGCTCTAAAGCACTGATTTTCAAAGTGGGAGGCATGGGCCAGGCAAGCAGTACTTCACTGCTTGTGCTCACTGCACCAGCCATGCTCCACTCATGTCTTAGTTGGGCCAAACAACATGTATGTTAAGAATGAAAGCTTTGCCAAAGCAGGAGTGGCTGTGTCAGACCACAGAGGGGAAAATATGTTTGCAAGGGCTATCCATCCAGCTTTAATACTTTTCTGTACATGCAAAGTGGTGAATAGCTGTCAAAGCAGATCCACCTTAATAACTTTACACGCACACACGAAACAGTAGTCGAGCTGGTGTCGAAGGTCACGTTTGTCAAGAGTTCTTAGTTTTGTGATACCGTTCTAGATACACAAGTTATGCGTACTTTTAATGTAAAAATAAACTGTCGTCTTGTTATTTTTCTTTTCCTTGGCCTGAGTTCAGTGAAAAAATGCAATACATTGATGATTATATTAAATACACATTTGTTGCTATAAAAAAAAATGTTGATCATTGTTGAATCTTAGTTGCTATTTGTTATAAAGTACTGAGCAATGATGCTGAGAGACCTTCTGCAGCGACATATGTCAACAAAACATACAGTGTTAAAAGAAAAGCCGAAGGAGTTTTTTCTGCAAAATGTACAAATTTGAAATGTTTGAAATTAGAAAATACTGGATCCTTTGCTTGACCATCTGAAAAAGCACTCGAAGCTTCGCATGAGTTACCTATATTCATCACAAAAGCTGAGAAAAGTCATATTGTCGAAGAAACATTCGTTAAACACTGCCTGTTAAAAGCAGTAAATATTGTTCTTGGACTAGAAAGTAAACAAAAGCTTCCACAAACATTGCTTTCTGACAATACTGTGAAACTGAACTGTCATGCTAAAAGCTGATAGGCGTATGCACAGATGTTGCTCCATCAATTCCTGGATCTCGCTCAAGATTTGTACAGATAGTCAAAGAAAAAAAATTACAATGTTGCAGCTATTCATTGTGTCACACACTATTAAGCCTTGGCAGCTAAGATGCTAACTTCAAAATGAACCATATCTTAAGATTATGCATAAAAATTGTTAATCATGCTAAAAAGAGTGCTTTAAATACTCAACTTTTTATGATCCTTTGTAATGAGTTAGGAACAGAATATTAAACACTGCTATTTCACATGAAGTCTCAAAATGAAATATGATAGGAAGATTATTTGAATTTTGAGATGAAGTGATTCATATTTGGGAAATTCAAAACCAAACTGAATTATAGGTGGATTCAATTAATGTATTAATGATATCGTGCATGACATGATCATGAAGACAATACAGGGTAATATCTCCTATACTGTCAGTGCATGACAGGGCTGGTATAGTTACCAATATTACTCAAACAGCACAACAAATGCACTAGTTAGAGGACTGTTGGTCATGTAAAAAATATATATATCTCAGTAAATACTCAGCAACCATATTGTAACACTTAAGGTTTATACATATATCATCCTGAATCAGTATTTCAGATTTTAGGAATACATTTTGTCCTGGGTTTTACTTAATAAACTATAATTCATATCCTAAGGAATTCAGCTTCAGTAGTATCTGGAATTCAATACTATATCATTTGAACTAGCCTATTTAGTGCCTTTTGGAGTGCTCGCATCTGCTAAGTTGCAATACATAACCCATCCATTATAAGCCTTGGAGAATTCAGAAGAATGTTTGTTAAGAATGGGATTCCTTGTACAAGAAAGTGCTAGAGAGGCTCAACAATAGTATTTTATATGTTTATGAGGAATGACTATACAGATCACAGTGGTTGCTGCAAAACCTGTTCAGACAATCCTCATAAATATAATAAATTTTTTCATAACATGCAGTGGAAAAGGCATTCTTGCCACAAGAAATATCACACTACACACTCTGTATCTATTCTTCTCTGTTTTATCCACAGGTTAAGTAGATCCAATCCTATCTTCTACATTAATTTGTCTTTATGTGTTATATTCATTCTTGTAGCAAATGTTTGTTGTAACTAAACAAAACAATCCTAGATAACAAATTCTTTGATTTACAGACATAAATGCAATAACTGATTTTGTATAGCTATTTCGTTCTAGAAGCAAAAACTGTTAAATACCTTCAAGTCTGTTTTGTCTGCAAAAATAATCAAAAGCAGTCAGTTTACGCTGAAGTACTGAAGAAATATTATTAGGAAACTCTATCTTGTTATCTTTGAGGACTTTATCATTAGTTCCAGAAGACTTTTCTTCTAAGCTGTGAACATGCACGGTGTTTTCATCAGTGTTAGAAGAACAATGTGGCATTTTAGGTTTGAGAACAGTAACAGGCTGTAAGAAAGAGATATTTTAAGTATATGAATTTGGATACTTATCGGTTAACGCACGGCAGTTTTTGCTATTAATCTAAGAAATAAATATTGAAGCAATAATTTTTTTAAAGAAAAAGTTAAAGTTTGAATGTATAATATTATACAACTACATGTAATAAGTAAAGGAACTGAAGCATTACTCATAATTCCTTGCAGCATAAGAATTTTAATAATTTCAAGGAGAAAGCATAATTGGATACATGTAAACAAATAAATACAAGCACCTTTTCCTCTCTTATTTTGGACTAATGCTGCACTCTGGCAGAAATTGTTTCACTATGATTTTCACGATGGATTCAAAATCCTGTCTGTTAGCTGATACAAATTTCAACAAATTAATACATTGTGTTAGAAATCAACCTCAACAGATATTTTTAGGTTTTGATTTTTGACTATATGTGAAGCAGTAATGATGAATACGATCACTTTAAGCACATAATTTCTTTTGGTATAAATTAAATATTATTAAATCTACAATGGATCTCTTAGTGATTTATTTCAATGACTCAACAGCTCTTAAGCATCAGTTAGATGCATGATGCCTTTAGAATAGTTTGATCCAATACATAGTGCTAGAAAAAAATATATATATATTTTTTTTTGATTAAATCCAGATACTGGAAACTGACTGCTTCAGATAATAATGCTTAAAAAAAGCTCTCTTAAAAATGATATTCTGATGTGTCTTCTTTTCTAATAATAAATGATATTATTGGGGCGGTACATATAAAATACAGAATTTCATGCTTAAAGTGAAACAAGTTATAAAACTTTCAAGTACCTGGACAAATTTGCCATCTGGATGTATTCCATGAGACCATGATTTTGTAGCATAAAATGTGCTAGAGTTATCTGTGCTTATTGTCACTTCACATGGTTGAAGAGAATAACTTTTTCTTTCAGATGTTAAAGCATGTTCCATCGTTTTAAGGTCACTATTATTAGCAAGTTCAGCGTCAGAACTACTGTTTTTACTATTGCACTGATCTAAATCAATAGTTTTATTACTGGTATTTCTAGAATCATTTCTTTGAACAGTAATGGCAAAAAGATTTTCAGTAGGCTTTGAATTAGATTCTAAAAGTTTACTTTTATCTCCTAGCACAAGCTCTGGCACATTTTCTTTAGATGAAAAGAATTTGTTCAGGGTGTTTATATGTTGAAGTACATCATCTGCTGGTAAAGTACTGCCAGTCAAGGTTTTCATTCTTTTATTTGTTGAGGTAGTTAAGTTATTCTTTCGACTCATCTTTTTACTTGCAGAAACAGTCTCTTTACAAGCACCAGTCCAAACAGCATTTCCAAGTCGAGAGCTAAGGATAGGTTTCTGAATTGGCTCATCAAATGTAAGATTTTTTGGACGATTTTCAGAACTACATGACATTTTATGCCTATTGAGTTTCTCCTGTTGATTATTCAATAAATAATTTCCAGATGAAGGTGGATCATAACATTCCTTTTGAGCAGATGAACTTGCCTCATAGAAGGTACTCAACAGCTTGGCAAGCTGTTCTAAAATTTCATCCTAAAGCAATTAAAAATCAGAGAACTACTTAAAATACACATAAGGAAATATACAACCAGAAACTTTAACATATAATCAAGAGTGAGAAATTTTATTATGTTATTTTTCCACTAAGCAATGGAAATTTATCATGAAATTCAGGGGCTAACATATTTTATCTCAGTTCAGAGAGGGAAATAATGAATAATTTATCAGCAAAGATGTTTTTTAAATAAAATACTAAAAGTTTAATTAATTATTCATACTTTCCCTCTTAATAATGAGCTATACTTCTCTGACGCAAGTCTGGGAGGAGAGGATAATATGTTCAAGCCATATCAAATATTGAAAGTAGGTTCATCATTTATTTTTATGCTGATGGTTTTATTTAGTACTGTGTAATTTTTAGGTACTTTCTGATTACCTGCATTCTCTCAAGCATCTCCAGCTCATTGGCGAATTGGCAAAAAACATTCGTTTGGTTAGCTTATAGTCTGCTCACAGAAATAAAAAGAAGCCCTAGCCGGGACATGGCATTGAAAGAAACATTTCTCAGAACCCTCATTTCCACAAAACCTACTTAGCTGGGTTACCAGCTTCACTTAGAAACAAGCTTGAAAGACAAACAGGAATCAATTATCACTCAGATTGGTGAAAGAGACATTTGCTTTTAAATTCCATCTTGTATCAGTCAAACTCTTTTCAATTTAAACTTGTTTCTTATTTATGGAAGATAACAGAAAGGTGACGGAAAGCATAAACACACATCACAGTGATAATCAGTGTGCACTGTATGTTTTAAGTGAGAAACGTTTTATAAATGCATAGCACTTAAATTTCTTGTTATTCATAAGCCATGCTTATACTATGTAAATCTGACATATTATATAATTATGTATTATCTCAAAAACAAAACGTGTATACTCTTTCATGTCTATGCTCATCAATTATTTTTCAGCTGTGTATTCCATAGTCCGGATAATGCACAAAGAACCGATGAATACAGTTGCTGTCAATTATATGATCATTAAATGAATTAGAAGTGGCTCCAAATAAACTTTTCGCAATGTTCATTTTTATATTCATATATACATATAAATAAAAATCTAATAAGTCATATATTTACATATGCATATAGAAAGAGAGATGCGATGGTTTAGAAATTGTTGATGGATGTTTATTAGTATTAATGTAATGAATAAGATTTATATTGATGAATATGTGTTTTTCATCATGCATAATAATAAATCCATAAATTTCAAATGTTTTAATATGTAGCATTTACAATAAAAGTATAGTTTCTAATGTATTTATAATCTAAAAAGTATTTTATTAATAACATAAAAATAACAGCATACAAATTTAATGAGTATTCTCATTATTACATAAGCCATGCTTTTCTTTCATGCTGTTTACAGTATGTCTCTGATTATGCGATACAGAATTTAAATGACCAGTAATTGGTAAAAATGTCACGCATATATAAACAGAATTAAAAAAATTAATCATCTTTAATTTAGTAAAAACAAATTCTATTAATATATAATAATGATAATATTTCTACAAGGTATGCTATGGATCAATATGAAATACAACAAATTTGCCGAAATTTTGGTGACACAATATTTGTAAATAAATCATCAAAAGTACAAGAATGTCCTACTCTGAAATTTCCATGATAAATCTAATCAGTAAATAAAAAACATTTTAAAAATAACTTAGACAGTTATATTATAAAAACACAGCATACAAATATAGCTTTTTTTCGTATTTCTTCAATAAACTCGGCTTCCATTTCTATTGTCAATGACATCAAACTACAAACTATAGCCACTGCTACATTGGAAATTACCTGTGACCTTCAGAAGCACAACTTTCGTCTGATTGATCTCTATGTGGGACATAGCCACAAACGGAACATTTTCGTCAAAGCTTCAAAATGTCTAGCGTAGTCGGGACATCACCTCCAGTCATGCTGGTTTTTCTCGAAACCATCTTGTTTAAACCAATGCTTTGTTTTTCAGAAATGTCCCGACTAGCCACATGCACCGCTACATGTGAAAAAAAAAATTTAAGGTATGAAAATCCATGTGTACTCTAACACATGGGTGACTGAGCATGAATGTTTAAAAATATCCTCAAAACATGACAGTTCTACTGAATGTTGAAGCTGGGAGTGTAGATAATCAGAAAGTACCTTTTTCTTATTATTTATAACAACATCAACCAGCATAATACATTAAAAATTACATTTTTAAAGATTGTATTGTTTTGTAATTTGAAATATTTTTGAAACAAAAAATTACATACAATAAACACACATACATCATGGCATACATCCCAATAAGCTAATTAATCTTATTTTTATCTTAAAAATTTAGGGAAAAAGTATACAGTATAACATAGGATTAAAAAATAACTTTATAAAACTTAAAAAAAAGTTTAAAAAATAATCTATGGTTTTAATATTTCTAACATATTTTTTTTCCATAAATACATGGCTTACCATATTATGTAACAAAACAGATGTCTTATTTGGTTCAACATTAACATCAACATTGGCTAAAGGGACGGTAACTGATAAGTAACAAATAGGATAACGAGATGAACTAGATCCATCCACAGAGTTATTATAATATTCCTTCAGGATCTGTGAAGAGAATTATGCAATTAAGTATCAGCTCATTTACAAACCTGATGTAAAGCATTCAGTTCAGGTTAATTTGTAACACAAGTAAATGAATTTAAGTACTTCTTGAATCATGTGTGCGTGTTAGATAAATCGACATGAATCTTATCACAGGAATTTCAGTTTTCTTATAAGGCTTAGAAAGTTAACATGGCACTAAAAAACACCATTTAAAAGAAGAATTTTCAAATTTTTAAGTGAGATTTTTCACACTTTATTTACATAAAGCTTTCAGACAACATAAAAAAGGTGTTTCCCAATAATAACTTCTCAACATTACATCAAGACTTTAAAATACCGTAAATTCTTTAAAAAGAAAAACAACTGGTTATTGAGATTAGATTCAAAAAGGCTGCTTAGTAAAATTCTCATTGCAGCAAACCCCCTCTTCAAACAGTAATTTGTAAGTGGTTTATTATCAGTCAGTTAAACATAGCTAACAAGGGTGATTACTAAAAACCATAAGAGAATTTATTATATACAGAATATCAGAAATGCAAAGGTGGATTAAAATATGGATCTCATATACGATGCTACTGATAGCTAGCAAAGAGTGCTACATTATACAGAAATCATATAGGAACAGAAATGTACAGTAATTTTCAATAGCGTAAAAGCCATCTAGTGGCAAGGTTTAGAAGGCACCAAGAGAATTAAACTTTTTTTTTTTTGCCAAAGGCAAAATTTAATAGCTTATACTATCAAAACAAAGTATGCATAGTGATAGTAGCATAAAATAATAGGTTTCTGAAGAAGAAATAAACAGCATATATCCTTTTGGAAACACTTTCTTTCAACAGCTGAAATATTTAGTGAAAATAATTGTGTAACGATAACACTATTACTGTGATTAAAAAAAAGTATTGGGAATGATTAATTGAAATTACATGAGTAAAATATCACTTGCAAAGTTTTTTCAAATGTCATTAAGACTTTCATCAATAGCTGGCAATAATTGATACATTTTTTGTTCTTTTATCATTTGCAAATGAATTTATTTTTCATGAATAAAGAATTTTTGCTTTAGCATTTTCCCCAAAATGGCTGTGTAATTGGTGAAAGCACATGCATTAAGTTTTGTTTTGTAACAAAATTTTTGCTAAACAAATATGTGACATAATGCAAAAAGACTTTAAGGACAATGTTGGGGTTGGGAGGGGGGAGTTGAACTGGAGGGTTATATAAGATTGTTTAAGGAAGATAAAGAGTGTGCCAAAGATGAACTACATTCTAATTCTACTAATGACTATAGCGATATATATCAACCAAGTCTGAGATTTGGTGATTAGCATTGTGTAACATTTACAGATATTATTGAAAAACTTCCTGCACCATTTGTAGCTTGTCAAACAATTTTGAAATATACTTTAAGCCAGACATATATTTTTTTCAAGCTGTTCCCAAAACACTAATTACCTTCCTCCTCCCTCCCCCGCAAAAAAACAAGGCGATCAGAGACAAAGTGGTTTAGACCGCTGAATATTTCTAGTTCAGTCTGTTCCAGTTTTCTCTGTTTTTTTTTTAATTCTATGCCCATCTTCAGCATTTCTGCCATTAGTCAATGAGCAGCCCAATAAAATGATGAGAGTGTAAAAAAGCAATGGTAAAAATTAGCCTCAATAGAGTTGACTATAATAAAATTTAAAATACTAAGACAGTTCTTGAGGTGGTCACCATCCATATCACCCTGGTGACACAGAGGACAACAAGCTGAATCCTTGACTTCAATCTGATGTAAATGCTGCTGTAAATAATCACGGTCGGTTGTCAAACAAAAGCAAGCAACTCCAACAACCCGAGGTAAGGAAGTGGGGATTTTATATTTCTTTTGTTGAGCAAGATATTCCACTTCTTTTTCACAGCTGCATCAACACATAAGGATATTCTGCTATTTTCCCTTTTATTATATATAGTTTTTTTAATATTATGCAAAGGGGAATCAGGTTGGGCCATAAAGGATCCGGCCTTAACAAGTCTATCTGCCTACTCATTTCCAAAAATATCACAATGGCTTGTAATCAATCCACTGAAGGGCAACGCTCTTTCTGTTTTCCCTTAGTTCAAAAAGTTTCATTTTAGAAGAATGAATCTGGGCATTTTCATTATAGATAGAATTGGTAAATGAAAAATAACAGCTTCTGAATCGACGAAAAACACAATATTTTGATCTGGGCTATTTTTTAATTTATGTTATGTTAAAGCTGCTATTTATCCATCAAAATTATCACAATACTTCCCATCAGGTCAGTTAATACTAAAATTACTTGAATAGACATCAGCACTCGCAATTTTTATCGCATTTTTGGCTTAACCATCTGTGTACTTGTTGTCTTTAGCAATTTAAAAAATTTCATTTTCTTCTTAAGATTTTTTTCAACAAGATTCATAGCACTCCTTTCATTTAAAGGCTCCAAAATCTGTCTGTAATTCCATAGCAGCAACAGGATTCAATTTTGCACCACCACTGATCAATCGCAACAAGTTGTTTTGGAAAATATCCAGCTTGTTTTGAATAGAATCTGAGGCACTAATAAAAACCTCATTATCCTATAAAACAAGAGGACACATATTACTTTTATAAGCTGTACACAAAACATCTTGGGTCGAACCCCAAGTAATACCAGCCCGACAGTTCAGTAGTTTAGATCTCAAATGTCCTCAATCAATGGCTGCATTTATTTGTTTTTTCCAAGATAATTTTGGGTCTAAATGAATGCCTAAGTATACAGAATCATACATTCTACTTAGATCTTTATTATTATTATGAAGGCGAATGTCATGGCATTTAGAACTAGGGAAGAATATTGGAAGGTAATATTTTTGAGTATTTACTACCATACTATTTTCATGAGTCCAGGTGTTAACATTTAAAGCCGGTTGTAAGACACTCTCCACGGCAACAAAACATCAGATCCAGTAGTACTCATCACCATGTCATCGGCAAATAACAAGATATTAATGCCCGGGACAGAACTAGAAATATTGTCAGTTAAATTGTTTACCTTAATATTAAAAAGAATAGGACTCAGCACTGCTCCCAGAGGTAAACCTTGTTTTGTTTGTCAATAACCTGACACATTTTGACCATATTTAACACTTATAAATCGCTGGTCAAGAAAACTTTTAATCCATTTAAGTTGTCAGAAATGCTACAGGAAATCAGTCTTTTAAACAATCCAGCTCTCCAAATTTTATCAAAAGCATTTTTGAAATGTATGTATAGAGCAAGGGTTTTTTGCTTTCTCTGAAAGCTATCCTTTATCTCTTGAGCCAAGCAGACTATTTGTTCAGCAGCACATCTATGTAGGTCTTCAAAAACCCATCAGCCTTTCAGAAATCACACCAGCTTAATTCAACACAAACAACTGAATTTTTGCCCTGTACAGATCTCAATTCATTTTTCTTTACTTAATGGTAGGTATGAAATTACTGATTTTAGCATAGCGCCTACGAAAGGCATTTGAGATGTCTTTATCAGTAGCAAGTTCTTTAATAGGTCCATTTCTTTTGACCTACTTTTTCTATTTAAATAGACCTACTTTAATAGGTCAATTTCTTTTGATTTTTTGATTGTTCAACTGAGATAAAAATGTGTCAGCCCTTATACCATCTCTTCTAAAATCCAGGCCTTCCAAAAAGTTTTTATATGTAGAATGATTTAGGATATTATATTAGGATTTTATATGTAGAATGATTTAGATTTGATAATGGAATTTTTTAAAATAGTCTAGAGCTATACAGTCCTCCAAAAAGAGTATATTTCTTTTGCTGTCCTCTTGCTAATTATAGTAATATTTCTGAGTGTTATTTATTTCAAATAATTCTAATACATCTAAACAATCCTAAAATAATTTGCTTAAACTAAATAACCAAATTACGAAAATTTTTGAAGCTTTCAGAGAAATCTTTCCAAGTGGGATGCAACTGAGAATAAATAATGACAACCTAGTCTCTTTTACTGATTCATTATTATTTTTTTTTTACATATAACTTAAAATAGATACATTTGTATGGAAATAATTATAAATTTTGTATGTAGATACAATCCACTGTGAAAAAAAAACTGTTCACATGTAAATGTATCCCCCAAAAAGTTATTATTCTGAGGACAAAAAGACAAGTGTACTTGTTTTCTGATAATTATGAATAAACAAACCTGTATCTTTAAGCCTTTGAATAATATTTATATCACATTGTAAATTAACTAACTCAACTTATAAATTTCTTGTATATCATTTGTGCTCGTTTTTTTAAAGGTAATAAAAATAATGTAAATTCGACCTTCAAAAAATTGGAAACTTGAAATGTTTGGAACACCAAATTTGCAAAAAATATATAACTGAAATATATCTGTGGGCTTCATGAAATTGCTTCATAGGCCACATGCATCCCACAGGCCGCCAGTTTGAAATCACCTGCCTTTTATATAAAACAAGCTGGCTGGCACTGTTGAGACTGAAGTCTATCACATTCCCAAAGGTGCATATATCAAGCACCTTTCGGTATATACAAAATGTAGAGAGATTCTTTATGTATTTATATGGATCCTTTGGCAGTATTTATTATAGTTATTATACTATAAATTTTTGAAAACCTGGTAGGAATTATGAATCACTGTGCATTTTCAAAATACTATCTGTTGTTTTTTAAGTTAAAATATTTTGAATGGTTATAGATTGCATTTAAAAATTAAATTACAGTTGTCTTCAAAGTACATTTTTAAACAACACAAAGCAGTAAGATGGTTTCTTCAGACATTTTCGCTAGTGTGATTGCAGATAATTAGCCCTCCTATGGGTATTTCAGCATTTTAACATTGCAGTAGAAAACGCAATTTTTGTCATCTCTGGTAAAATCTGAGACCTGGCTTTTTGCATACACAGAGCATAATCTGGCTCAATTAGAGGCATCATAAGCTTCTTTTTTTCCTTCTCATTTTAGGAATCTGGTGTTGAGAATATGCATGATGCTGAGTTTGTATAATTCCCTTTTTCTTTTCTACAAAAAATAGACCGCTGTGCACTTGGGAAGAACAACAGCATAAAAACCAAGAAATGTGCATCTTGCATGGACAAAAAGTAATGTAAAAAAAATAAGTGGCACTGGATGCATCATTGAAGTAGATGTAAAGAACCCACACAAACATTTCTTTCCCAAAGTTGGCAATGAATTCGTTACTTTATGGTGGGGGTGTAGATATTTAAAAAGTACTGATGAAAGATTTCCAGTATGGATAGTGCAAGATTTAAACTTAAGTTAAAAAATTTCAAACTGTTTTTCTGCTTCTGGGCATAACTTACTCATAAAATTTAACTGTTCACATTATTCTGTAAATTATATAAATTTTATTGTGAAATATAACAATAAAGCAACTGTGAGTAATTTTTCACAATGAGATGTTTTCAATCCTGGCTTAATTACAAAGAAGAAAAGCCTGTAATGATTTCCAATGCAAATTTATTGAGGAAAAATAAACAAATGGCAAAACAAAACAAAAACAAAAAGCAAAAATTACCTTGTCAATCGCTTTTATTCTAACTGGACGTTTATTCACAGCAACAATGCAACGATTAGATGAGCTATATCCGCAGAAAGGTGGCGAGTTTCTCTTAGGCAAAAATATTTCCAATTTCATCTAAACAAAGTAAATGTTATTAAAAAATTTTATACAAACATTTAATATCCTACTGAAATGGAATAAATATTTTTAATATTTAAATATTAACAAAGATAATATTTAAAATGGATTTTTAGAACAGCATTTCAATACATAAAATGAATATACAAAAATATATCTAGGATTAATTTAAAATGGGATAATTCATTTTAGTTGAAAATACAAACCATTTAAAATAAGCTTAAGAAACACAGACTATATGAATAATTTACCATCTAAAGGGCAAAGATTTTTAGAACAGATGCTTATATATGTTAAAAATATTTTATAACAGCCGCCCAGACGGTAAAGGAGCCGACTACAATACCAAAGGGCTCAGATTTGAATCCCAGAGAAAGCATGGTTGTAACCGTCCGTCCCTTCATAGGAGGCAAAGGTAGCCCACCTATTAGGTGCCTCCATAATAAAGTGAACACCACTTACGGCCTTAGTGGTGGCCAAGCCGAAGTTGGCTGTGGACCCACCATAGGACGGGGGGTGGGGGGGTGGAAATTAAAACATACACAGGGTCTTGGAATATAGTTCAATTCATATGAACTCGGAAGGTTTTTATAACAATTTTTTTTCAATAAATTATCAATATACTGTACTATTTGGGTTCATCAAGCCTATATGTTAGACATAATTTTTTTTCTAAAATATATCACATACAATTACATTTTGTCCTAAATTTATTTATAAAGTAGAAGTACTTTAAATCCATAATACAGTATTAAGTCCAAAACCTGGATGTCCAGTATATGGATTAATCTAGTATTTGGACTTCCAGACCACCAGCAAAAAATTACATTTCTTTGTAAAGTCTAGGAATGAAGAATACTTCAGAAAAAAGTATGCCATAAAAGCTATTTTTGCCCTGACTAAATCCCTTTCCTTCAAACACCTGCTGGCTTAGATAATCAACCCATGGCCAATAACAATACATTGCTTGACATTGTACTGATGTTAGCCACGAACACACTTTCGGCCCTTGAGCAGTTGTACATGTGTGTATGGGGGGTAGCTTTTTTGTCTGACATAAAACAATAAGTGAAGCCACAAGCCACATTCATTCAGAATGGGATGTAACAGCAGGGAAGGGAGAAGGAATTCAATTCCAAAAAACATAAGTTCAGATAATATAGCAAATTCTTTCTGTCTTAACTTCCTGATTTGAAGCGGCTTATTATCTTGTTCTATCTATTGTTAACCTTATCAAAATTACAGTTTTAGTAAATGATAATGTCTTTATATTATTCTTTTCCTGAAACTGTGCAACAATCAAATCCCCGAAACTGTTCATCTGTCAATCAGCCAATGCATATTGGAATTTTGTGCTTGCTGAAATGCACATATAAACAGGGTTGTCATTCAAACAAGAGAATGAAATTTCCTGATGTTTCCAGGTTTTCCAGGTGTGTTTCAAGAAATGTCCAGACTATCCGCATAGTGCGCATTGGCTGTTGAGGGTAAATTAATTATGGTACCACTTGAAAACACAAAAATTTGCCAATTACACATGACTTTAATCCCCAAAGCATTACTTTTATAATTATAATAGGAGTTGTTTTCTTCACTGAGGATTGAGATTAGAATCTGCCCAATTGGGATTTAAAAATGTCTTTTCTGCAGACATTTTTTTTCAACTAAAGGAAGAAAGAAATCTATTTAATGATATTTTAAAATAAATTCAAGTATTTTACATGTATTTAACAGCATACATAAGTAAAAAATAGGTGCGCTAAATTTCACGAAGGTATGTCATATTACTGCTACAATTAGTTTCACAAGTACGACAGAAAAAATTGCCTGACATTTGAAAGTATTATTAATTAATAATAAATCAATTTAGAAGGAAAAAGATACATTAAATGATATGAATAACATTAAAATCTGTAATCCTTAAGTTAATTATTTAAGGATTAAAAACTGCATTACAAAAATTGATGGTATTTTGGCAAATATAGATATATTAAATGATTAGCCTAGATCAGAGGTAGAACAATTTGAAAATTTCAACAATCAATCAATATGATTCAATTTTCAATTTGAAAATTAATAGAATTAAAGAATGCGAGCATTTTGCGCTAGCAAAATCTTTGTGCAAAAATAACTATTTTGCATGCCACCCTGTATAGAACTATTTGGATTGTCAACTATATTCGCATAAATGCAATGCATCATCGTGAATTTTGGCAGATGCTAAATTTAGACGATGAAACGTACAGTGTTGATGTACCGTACTACTATAAAGTTCGCTGGTTATCAACAGGACAGGTCTGGTTGAAAGTTTTAACTTTATGATGACAAATTTTAAACTTTTACTAAGAACACGGTAAACTATGTGATCTGTCAGATGAAGCATTTTGCGGAAACATTGCCTTTTTTGTGTGATATTATGATAAACAATATAATTTAAATACTTGCCTGTAAGTTAAAATGAAGCATATATATGAAATGTGGCAAAACATCCAAGCGTTTTGAAAAAAATTAACATTTTTCAAAACTTTGCTCTCTTTTGCTCGGATATATCTGCAGAACACTCCCAGGAGCTAGCAAAAATGTAAAAAATAAAACATTCAATGAATATGTAGGTGTTTTGGATTTTTTAATAGAAGAATACACTGAAAGATTTTCAGATTCTGACAAGTACACTTTTGCTTTGAAACTGGCAGAACCACATTTAGTAGATACAAGGAAATACAAATGGAGTTATTTGAGTTGCGAGAAGATACTATCTTCAAATCTCTTTTTGACACTAAAAAGGATCCCATAGAAATCTGGAAAAATGCTGTTGAATATCCATGTCTACGAGAGCATTCACGGCATTTACTTTTCCTGCTTTGGAAATACTTACTGCTGAGAGTCGACATTTTCTCTTATGATAAAAATTTAAACTAGTTTAAGAAAGCAAATTACAGATCTTCATTTAGAGGATCTTCTAAGGCTGCGCATTACGAGGCTCAGTCCAAACATTCAATTACCTTCAGGCAAGAAACAAATTTAAATATCCTACTAAATTAAATTTTCCATAAGATTTTAATATTATTGTTACGGATTTCATATTTATTTGGCTATTTATTTATAATTGTAATTAAAATTGTTTTATTTTCCCGTGCAACACAGCGCATGACGAATTGTAAGAGAAAGCTGAGGTGGAAAAGTAAAATTACAAAAGCGCGTGCATTTAATATTTAATAAATAAATATCTCGTAATTTCTTGTGTAATCCAGAAACATCTAGAAAAAAACGAGATTGTTCTAGTAATAATTAAAAAGCTTATAAAAGCCGAATTGAAACACCTCATCTCAGTTGTAGTTGTAGTTGCAGCTGTTCAAAAGCGTGTGCATTTAATATTTAATAAATAAATATCTCGTAATTGCTTTTGTAATCCAGAAACATCTAGAAAAAACCGAGATTGTTCTAGTGATAATTAAAAAGCTTATAAAAGCCGAATTGAAACACCTCATCTCAGTTGTAGTTGCAGCTGTTCAAAGCGAACTGCAGTTTGTTTACTTAATGCTGTGACTGATTGCAGTGAATTCGCTGTGAGATTGGACTAATTTTATCTATTTTGAAGTGAATTCTGTTTAACGTTTGAGATATTGTGATATTGTATTAATATCTCTGAAGAAATATTTCAACATTTTGATTTGTTTCTTGTGGAAAGAATAAATTTTTGTTAACTTTTTAATAACTTGTGCATTCACTATATAACGAACCCGTACGCACGCAACATTATTTTACATAATGTTGCTATGTTCATTTTCTATAACTTAATATTATTACTTTTCTATTGTTTTTAATTATAATGTAATAAATTTATGGAAAAAATACTTCTACTTTATTATTTTTATTTGAAATGGTATTTAAATATATATAATTGTTTTATTAAAAACTATTAAATATTAATGTTATAATAAGTTGTTAGCCTTATGTGCACACAAAAATATTTTACATTGTAAATTTTTGTTTTCATTAATGACTTCATGTTTTCTTGCATTGTTTGTATATAATGCAATAAAGTGATAAAACTATAAAAAAAACTATAATAATTTCACACATTTATAAGTCACATTTATAAGTACATTAACTTATGCGGCCTTCTATATGACTGCCTAATTTAAATGCAGCTCTCATGGTGAAAAGGTTCACCTGTGGCCTAGATGATTGATTATTATTTTTTTATTTTACTGCAAAATGACAAATAAGGTATTTACTTTTGTTCAACATGCACTGCCCATGCACATGTGAATCTCTGGATTCTCGAAGGTACTGGAAACTTGCTTTGCCTTTATAAAAGGCAACATGATCACTTCAACGCTGAAGTGATAAGCACTTTTTGGGGGATGGCAATATGAAATTTCCTCACTCTTAAAGACTTTGGCTAAAATATTTTAATTTCCCTGACTTTTTGGGTCAATTTTCACATTTTCTGACTTTTCCCAGTGTTCCAGGTAGCATGGCAACCCTGTATAAAGTAACCTTTAAGAACCGGTGCAGCAATAAGCCCATCCATGAACTACAGAAATACTTTAATATAAAACCTGATATGTGGGGTGTTGCAAAATTATGCGAGGACATATTCGCAGATATTTTTTAAACGTCTTCACATAATATAGAGAAAGCTACCAAATTTCAAGATGATGATGAAAGCCAGGAATCAAAAGATTTTGGATATCACAACTAAAAAGTAAAATTTTCTGATTAATATAATGTAAGATGAAATGAAAAATGAAGATGACATATCTGAAGTCTTACTTTGTAATGACAACGCCTCAATCATCCATCAGTCATTGGAATGTGAAATATCTGCAGTATGGTTTTAAACTCAGAAAATATCACCATTTCGGCTTTGACCCACATTTTAGTTTCCCATATTGGTGATCCAGGGGTAGAGGGGGAAAAAACTTGCAAAATAGCTCTTTCTTAAAGAATTATCAATAAGAAATATTTTCAAGACACAAGACTCGAGAGAAACATGCCGACGTGGAAAATAAAACAGGCAAATCAACAACCTTGTATTCAGCATAGATTTTGTAAAATCCCAATCGGTTCCCCTTCATCAGGAGCAAAAAATTCTGCAAAAGCGAGAAAGCAAATGTCTATCATATTTACACCCTACAGGCGACCAGTAAAAGAGCCGATAGCGCCATCTGTTGGCAAAAATAGTAACAAAAAATGAAGGGTTAAGATAGTAGAATTTTGAAGGCATTAGGCAAGACTGAATTGGAATTAAAGTCATTGACTAAACAGGATCATTTTTTGTGAATGTGAAAAGCTTCAAGAAAATCCAATTCCCTAATAGAACCAGCTTTCTGGATAATTTTAGCAGAACCCAAATCAAAATTGTGATTGAATTTCCAACTATGATTACCTATAGAAGATTTGTTAATTTCGCTTTTTCGGACGTAAGATTCATGTTCTTTTATACGAAACTTTAATGCTCTTTTTGCTTGGCCAATATAACTTAAGTCACACTGACACGATATGCTATAAATTCCCGAAGAATTGAAATCAGAAATAGAATCTTTAAGAACCGAATCTCGGATTTTATTTATAGGCGAGAAAACAAGTTGAAAATTAAACTTTGTAAAATCAGTGCAATTTTGTAACTGGTAAAAGGATGAAATGGAAGCATAACAAGGTTATTAACGTTATTTCTGACGTCAGAATGTGTGTTCATGTATGTATGTACATATGTGTGTGTATACACACACACACACACACACATTTTTATGTTCTTGCATGAGCTTGCAAGAAATTGCTAAACGTTACCTACATGGTGGGGGGGGGACAGCCAAAGCAATTTTTACTCCTGTCTTGCATTCTAATTGAGATATTTTTACAATTTAAGCATTGCTGGATTCAGAATTCAAAGACCTACAGTTTTATAAAAGAATGAAATTCTTATGTAAAATATATTGCCATAAATTCAATAATACACAAAATAAACCCTAAAACTACTACTTAAATACAAAAATTTAACAAATAAAACAATATATATATAAGCAATACATAAAAACAAGAATGAAATAATATAAATTAAATTTTTTTTATTAAAAACTGAGAACAATATAGGAAAGTTTGTAATTATTTTTTCAAAACTGGCTAAACCAATTTCAAAAAATAATTTCTTAGTCTGATTATTACAAACTATTTCACCCTTCTTCATTTTCCCTCAACCTCTGGATAGGACTGTCAGCTCAACAGTATTCTAACTGTCATCATTCTCTAAAGATGATATATGCTTACAAATATCCTTCCCTGAGATTCCAGTTGGGTGGCAACAGCCCCTCTACCACCATGCTAGAGAGCAGAAAAATTTTGGTTTTCCTTTATAATCTGAATTTTGGTTACTCTGAATATATTGTTATAAAGGTTTTCAGCCCTAAAAAGTTAACTATAATTCTAGCTTCCGATTATTTGTTATAGCTACTGAATTTTAAGAGAAGATTTCAGCTATCTGAAGATATAATAAAACTTCTAATTCTAAACTTTTAATAATTTTCTAAAATTCTAATTTCAGGAGAAACTATATTTCAATAGCATAATAAAAATGGCAATTTGGTATGCTATAGAGCTAACTTATTTCATATTTATAGCAAATTGGTAACAAACCTGAATATTCTCAGAAAAATAGTCAATTTTTTCCAAATGATCAACAACAGAGTTTCCAAAAACTTGAATTAATCCAGCCTTAGCATCATGAACAACAGTTTTCTGCCATAATTGGTATTTATTATGGCACAAAATGAATCTAACACCTGCATGGGAGAAAAGAAATTTACAATACTTTTACAGACCATAGATTAAAAATAAATCAGATTAATTATTAATAATAATAATAAATTAATTATTAATAATAATAATTAATACCATTTTGTATGCATCCAAAATATCTTCAACATTTTTCAGTTCTTCTTTCTTGTTTTTGATAGAACGATAAAACTGTCTTCTTACAGGGATATCCTTAAATAAATTGAACGCAGCTACAGTTGTACCTGATTAAAAAGTGACTTTGATATAAAAATAGAATAAAAATATTTAAATGTAAAAGAATTCAAATTGGGAGCCCCATTTCTTTTTTGTGGGGTTAACACAATCTTTAAAAAAAAAGTACTGTTCTGTTATCAGGACTGGATGAGAAATGTACAAATGTATGCATGTGTTTATGTGTATATGTACATACATATGCACAAATCGTACTTACATATATACATACATACATGAACACACACATCCATCCATATATACATTTCTGAATCCTGTCCTAATAACAGAACAGTACCAATATAAATTCCGAGTTAGGGATAAATGATTCAGTATAACATGAATGATGAGAGTTAAAACTTCATGCGATCATTTTTATCCATTATTATGAATTAAAAGTAAATTCATAATGAGATAATCAAACTTTTTAATTTATTAAATTTGATAAAAATGCCTTTACAGATAACTATTTAACAACAGTATTCTAAGTATATCAGATATTTTCTATTAATGAACTAATATTTTATCTCAGTATTAAATTATTTGATTTTTCCTTCATTACTGCATCTTTAGATTAAAATAAAAACAAATGAATTCTTTTATTGACAAGAATATCATAATATATGCTTTAATGATTAACAAATGTGCAGAAATAAATTCATTTTAAGGAAGATTTAACACATGATTTTTCCTTAAAATATTTTCCTAAGTGGAAGTTCAGTGGTATTATTACTTCTTAGCCTGTAATACAAAAATAACTTCTAACACATTAAAAATTAGCTTTCGTTTGAATAATAATAATAATAATAATAATAAAGTAATGATGTAGTACACAATCTACTGCATTTTTGAACATTCATCTTTAAAAATATAATTTTAGTCATAATTTCTTTCTTGCTCATAAATTACTAATATTTTAATTATATGGCTCATTTCTCAGAAATTTAAATAACTGAAAAATAATATATATGAATCTGAACATAAGATGACTGAATTTCTGACAGTAGAAACACTAAGATTTACATTAATTACAACCTCAACATATACACACGTACGCAAAATTAAGAGATTTTGAAAATTATTGCACCAAAAGGTACTAATTAATCAAATACATGTGTGCATCTGTGGAGCTGTGATTGTGGCGATGACATAAGCATATGAAGAGTTTTTGTCAATTTGTGTCCTCATAATCCTTAATCACATTCGCAATGTTTCTTTGCAAGAGTTCGGTAAATTTTAAAAGATATCAGGTAAAATGAGTAGCCATGAATGCCTGGATGATGGAATGAGATGGAGAATTGCCAGCAGATTGGATGCATGCCAGTCACAAGTGCAGGTGGCTAAAGAGCTCAGTGTAATCTGTAGTTTGTGGAAACAGTTTCATAACACTAGATCCATAACAAAAAGACTGGACAAGGTCTACTGAGATCAAAAATGACAGATGAGGATCGTTATTTGGCACTCTCAGCATGCAGACACAGGTGTGTTACTGCTTAACAGCTCTCATGTGGGCTGTATGCCGCCACTGGAGCATGAGTTGCATGGTCTACAGTTGCCCAAAAAGTTCATAAGATAGGGTTATATTTCAGAAGATCCTCTGTTTCATCTTGCTCACTGCAGCACACAAAATAGTGCATTTATCGTGGTACAGACAAGATGCACTTTGGACCAGACTTATGTGGAATATCGTGATTATTACAAATGAGTCGAGATTCAGCTGACACTGTAGCTGGAAAGGAACCTGAAACATGATACCATCCTTCTATCATCAGGGAAAAGGACCAGTATGGAGGTGGAGATGTAATGGTTTGGGCAGGCATTATGCTGCATGGCTACATACTCCTGCATGTGCTTTACAAAGCATCCCTAAATGTTATGAGGTACAGAGAGGAGATCTTAAAACTCTATATTCAACTTTTCAGGCATACAGTTGGTCCTGGGTTCCTGTTAATGGATGACAATGTTCGTCCACATAAGGCTCAGCTGGTCAACGATTACCTGAAAAGTGAAGATATTCGCCACATGGATCAGCCAGCCAAATCTCCTGACATTAACCCTACACAGCATGTCTGGGAGGGCAATTTCATCTCCCCATCCCAGAGCTGAAAACTGCCTTGCTGCAGCAGTAATTCTGAAAAGAAAACCTAAAAATAAATTCTGATTTATAAACAATAAAAATGAAGACTACCTTGAGAACAGGAGCAAGGTTTCTGATTAATAACTTCTCCACTGTGATTAAAAGTGTAAATGACACCAATATCTTCTTCAGCTCTTTTTGTAGTTATTACCAAATCTGATACAGCACATAATGCAGCCAAAGCTTCGCCTCTGAATCCATAAGTTTGTATTTTATCTAAATCTAAATGTGATGTTATTTTTGATGTAAAATGTGGTTTAACAACTAAAGGAATGTCGTTTTTATGAATACCACTTCCATTGTCTTTAACTTCTATTTTGTCTAAGCCATAATCCTCCTGAAATAAATAAAAAAGGAAATTATTTTTATAGCTGCATATGATGTGATTATTTGCATTTTTAAACTCTTATTTTATTGGCAAGTTTGTTTAAGTATACATGATTAATCAGACTGTTTATGTTATAAAGAAAAAGGAAAAGAATGCACATTTATTTCACACAAGGTGCTGTATGAAAATAATCATAACAGTATTTAATTGAATTTTTATTAGAATCCATTAAAATAACATTGTTTCAAAATGCAGTAATTTATTGACTGAACATCATTAAAATAGCAAGATGCCTCAAGTTCAGAAAAAGATATGGTCCTAAAAACATACATAAGTTGATTTTGTATGCAACTTTTTTTTTTTTTTTTTTGTATATAGCTCACATACAACAATAATGCAAATGCTGGATAAAAAGTACTGACAATATTTCGCTAGACCTGAAAGGACTTAATTATCATCAAATATAAAGATTTACAATCCTTTAGTGTAGCTATCTGCAGTATCTACCACATTCTGCTGCCCTGTTATGGAGAGATTCCTCATTAACAAATATTCTTCTGAACACTTAGGGGAAAGGATGAATTATGAAAGATGAATCCCATCATCTTTCATAACAATGCATGGTAACAGGCAAATACTGTCATGGATCTCCTGTGATGGTGAGAATGCGAAGCACTGGAATTCATATCATGCTTACCTGATGAGTTCAAGTGACTATATCTTCATCAAAACAAAGAATCCATTGCAACATAACAGTAAAAAGGAAGTTATCTGTGCTTCAGGACCCTTGCTGTGGAGCGTCAATAGGAGTAAATATGCTGATGTTGCACATCTTCCAATAATTTGGCAGAAAGATGATATTGAGAGACTAAGTGTTTGCACTTACGATAATAAAGTCTTTTCATAACTACATATGTTTTTTATTCAACCCTAGTAAAGTGACTTATAAATAGAAATATTAATAATAATTATGATAACAACAATTAATACCATGTACATTGATAAAAAAAACTATATAAAATACAGTGCTCTTTAATTTCAAACAAACAAAACTGAAAACACACTCATACAAAAAAAAAAAAAAAAAAAAAAAAACCAAAAATCTGGTGTTTATTGCAACCAAAACTTTCAGAATATACCAAATTCTGGCAAATATGCACACAGTTTTTTAGACAAATATATACATGACAATTCTTCAGCTTTAACAAATAATGTTGTCATTTTTGTATGTATAAAAACACATACAAACTTAAAAAAGAAAAGTCTTCTTCCTTTTGTTGTGAGGTTCCACCCTTTTATTTCACAGTTCAATGTGAGGAATCTTGTACACCGATAAGCGATCAACACAGTTGGCTTCTATCTCAGAGCGTACAACAAGGCCTCCACTTGGGCTTGAACTCAAATTAATAAGAATTAAAACTTAACAAATGCTTAACTAAAAGACATAGCTGAAGCTATCAGGATTATAAGTAGTTGGCCCCTAAATCTCAATTAAGTAGGCGAAGCTATCAAGGGCCTGAAGTACTGCCGAGCGTAGTAATAGCTTAGAGACATAGCCCAAAGGCAAACGTGCGCTTAGTCAGGAACTCTGGCTCTCTAATGAAGTCAGTGAAACATCAACATAAATACTACTCTTACTCATTTGCATTAAAGACATTTCTCAAAATACATTCTGGTAGGAAATTGTAAGCTAGAAGAGATAGGAAAAGTGCATAAACTTAAAATAACTGTTATAAAAATAGGATAAACCTTACACTGTTGCTGCAATCTAAATTCCAATGATTTTTATAGACAAATCATGATATTTTTTGTCTTAAAAAATCAGTATTAAAAGTACTTTGTGGAAATGGAAGAAATTGCAATAAAATTTCTACCGGAATACAGTATTTTACCACAAAGTAACTAAAGGGAACACTTGTTTTGAATCTCTTCTTAAAGCACCACTACGAAGTCCACCAGAATGAAAAAAAAAGCAAAAGCTCTTTTGTAGGTAAGTTTATGGAATAGTTTTGGGATAAATACCTAGTTAAAATGTAAAATATATTTGTAAATAATAAATAATTTTTGAAATTTACAAGACATTATTAGTTTTTTCCATGAAATTCAATGAACTGTGCAAAGGTGGTTGCACTAACACATAAATACCAAAATTTTGATGGGAGGGATTTAAAAAATGTCAAGACACCTGTGATGACAGAATAATGATTAGAGTATATTGAAGGGTGCCCTTTGGATTATTGCGAAGTTGTTGCTTCATTTATGGTAACCTGAGTAGTTAAATGTTATGGTCTAGTTCAGATAATTTTAGGAAGTTTTTGGATCAGCAATTTTGTTTGAGTGAAGATACAAAATTTGTAAATAAGGTAAGCCAATTTTTCCTTTGTGTAGTGCCAAGTTGAATATTCTTTTTCATGTTATTTCATTGTTTGATTTAAAATGTAATTTATTGAGATTATATATTTTTTGTTGGCTGCTCCTTTGACTTTTTACGTGAATGTAAATCGATGCATACATGGACATAGTCAAGAGAGTGTGCAATGCCTAGTTTGTGCAATTCAGGGATTTTTTTCAAGTGGAAACAGGCCAATGTGTACAAGTCAAGGGAGTGCGCAATGCCTTGGTTGTGCAATTTGGGGATTTTTTTCAAGTGAAAACTGGTCGATGTGTACATGGATATCAAGTTTGTGCAATTCTTGTTATTTTGGCTTTGTGTGGCAGCGATATTTGGCGCAAAAATCGCCACTACACAAAGCCAAAATAACAAGTCAAAGAATTGCACAAATTCAGTGTCCACGTACAGCCCTAAATCACCACTTTTCAGCAAGGGGCCCCCCTTAAATGTATTTTTACCCAGAATAATTCTTTTCAGTTTCACAACAGTAAATTTGAGAACATCCTAGAGGTTGTACATATAGGTCTTGTACCTCCTCAACCAACAACTTTTTAGCATGGCATTTATCACATGTCACTGCTATGAAAAGAATAACATACAGTGGCTCACATTTGTTTTCAGGCTCTTATATTTTTCAAATTTATTTGCATGGATCCTGTATTAAATATTGAAATACAGACTCCAAATGTTTTATAATGCATCATTTTTCCTTTATTTTGACTTTTTTTTTTTTTTTTTTTTTTTTTTTTTTTTTACAAAATAAATATTACCAAAATATTTTTGCAATAAAATAATTTACTCTAAAAATGTAAATTAGTAACCCACATAATAATTCGGCCACTTGAAAGTTCGGTTGAGATATTTTAGAATATGATGTCTCTCCTAATAATTTTTTTTTAGTTGTTTAAAAAAAATGCATGACAAGGATTATCGTCTCCATTTGAAAATTATTATTTTAGCATAATATATTTACTGATTCACATCTAAAATGAACATGGAAAACACTACAAATTTATGACAAGTTCTGTAGTGAAATTTAACTATTCCCAATTATAAAAATGGTAAAAATATTCAAAACAATTAAGAAATCCTTAATGCAAAGCATTCAATTATTTTTAATACATTAAAAAGGTGGAAAGTGCAGGAAACTTTTAAATGCACTAAAGTCTGGACCACTTTGCAGCTAACATTAAGGAATCGGAGAGTTATCCTAAGAAAAAAATCAAACAAAACACAAAAATTAATGCTGTAAAAGTCACAGCAGATTTATAACATCTTGCAATAAAAGTGAACATTGAACTGTTAGAAAAGTGATTATGTGACATTTTTATATAATGCGTGATCGGCAAGAAGAAAATTCATAGTCGACAAGAAAAAAATGAAAATACGCCTGACAATCGCAAAACCCATGGTAACCAAAGACTTATAATATTGAAATGTTATATTTGTAAGGCAAGTCAAAATTTAATATATTTGAATCTAATGGACAAAGACTAGTTGAAGTCAAAAAACATTTGCCTATTGATAAGCAGTTGGGTGGAAGCATAATAATTTTGGTATGTTTTGTTTTGATGCCCCTAAGTATAGGTATTTACTCTTTATGGAAAATAACATAGATCAGTATAAGTAAATAGATATTCTTAATGAAAACCTGAAATCGTCTGCAAGGAAACTTGGAATGCTAAGTATATTCAAGTTCTTCCAGGATACTTATTCTAAACACACAGCCCTAAATGTACACTTGTGGTTATTATAAAACTGTTCTGAAGTTATGGAAACTCTTCCTGTTTCTTCCGATTCAGATCATTATAAATATGTATGGTATGAGAAGTAGAAAAGGATATGTAAACATGACATTTTTGTGAAAGCTTTATTAAATGCGATTCTTACAAAGGAATGGAAAAAACGCAATATTTTGAATAAATTCTAATTTAACTAAAGGATATTTCACGAAGTATTGGATGATGAATTATTTTCATTAAATATAAGCTGCTTGTTGAAAGTACCCGCATACTTATATGAGTTAATTTTCAGAACTTTCTGAATGAATTTTTTTTAACCAAAAAGATTTCTGAAAACATATAGGTTTTAAAAAATATCATGAGTAATACATCTTAAATAAAAATAAAGTCATTTCACTAGTATTTAGGATATGATATTTTGAAATGAAACTGAGAAACATGTGTAAGAAAACAAATGACAGCCACCGTGCAATTCAGATTTATCATACCACCTTCGACAATAATTTAGCCAGGTTATAACTATCTAAAAAACATTATTTTCAATTATGAACTAACACGGTTTTCTGAATTCGTTTGATATGTTTTTTATATACCACTTTATAAAAGACAATTTATAAAATATATCTTACTAATCTAACTTCTACATTCGTACAAGAACTATCGATTGCATTTTCAACAAGTTCTTTCACGACACTGGAAACTGTTGTTATAATCTGGGTGCTAGAAAGAATTCGAGAAGATGATTTTGGCAGTTCTTTGATTCGACTCATAATTCATTTACAAAATAAACAGATTGAAACATATCAACCATCGCGCCGTTCATTCAACAGTTGCGGTTAGTTCACCGGAGTCATAGCAATAAGAAACAAACGACCAAAGAAAAACAGTGCCCCAAATTAACGCGGTTGAATTCAAAGTCACACTGTCTGCGGCGGCACTTGGACTCAGCATATAGATAGTAATAGTTCAGATATAGTAATAGCAAGTAAATAGGTACAGTATTACTATGTCTATGGGTCTCAAGTAAGAGAGTGGGACCTTTTATAAACACGTAAAGCTTCTTACGAGGCGTCGAATAAGGTTCACCTGGTATAAAATTAAATCTTTAAAATCCGCGGAAAGGCCAAACTAAGTTACTACGAGGAAAGCTCCTTACTTACCTTCAGAAACTTCAGACAAGGCAAGCTAAATATCTACTAGTTACTCTCGTTCTACACCTCCAAAAAGAAAGTACTCTCCCACTTGACCCACAGTTCAGTACTTCATTCGTCGACACCATGGTCGACACAGTTTTTCTCCCGATGGACATTATTCGCCTTGCTCCTTACTTCTCTGCCCTTTCCATTCTCTAAAATTCTAGTTATACCTTCCGAAATGCTATTGGCACGTTTGGCTACTTATATTACCTGGGGTAGGGTTTGTCCCATAAATCCGTGTTTCGTGGACTGCGGCGATCTAACAGAGCAAAAAAGAAAGAACTTTCCTATTCAAATTCTTTACTACTTCCTCAGATTTGTAACGTCACAAAAGGTAGCTGGTCGCTTCTATCGTTATCTCTGGAGATTGTTTGAATTAAGTTCTTTATTTCAAACATGAAAGATACTACAGTTTCTAAAAGAAAACTAAGAGCTACAAGTGACAGAGCGATAAAATGGTAAATGGGGTAAGTCAAGGCCAATTGGATAACTAGATACCTAGTTGGCCTTGGGTAAGTGCTAGCTGGACTGGCTGCTGTGTTTTCATGGTTTTCCCTGATGCGTAACGCGTATACGAACCAGTTCTCAGTCCTCCAAGAAGGCATCCCTTTCTTTAAAAAGGTAGCCCTAGTTTGCTTTGCCTTAATCAACTGAACCAAGCCCCCCAAAAAAGTCTGAAAGTTTTCAGACTTTATTTATTAAATATCATGTTCTTCGCACTTAAACCATAAAATTCAGTTCAACAGCAAGATCGCAAAATAATTTTAAAATGGGCATATATTTAGAATTTTCGATACACAGTTTCACGAGCTGGAGATAAAAAGTTTTTTTTCACTTAGAGAGTTGCCATTACTCGCTTTTAAATCGTTTGAGTTTGTTCATAGAAAATTCGTTAAAGTTTTACAAAATATGAAGTAGGTAACAAAACAAATTCCAAATTCCAATTTGGGCTTTCAGATGCGCATATTCGAGTGGAAACGTACATACGTTATTCAAAATTATATGGTTCTAGGTACCGTTGTTTTATCACATTTGGAGAAATATAGATACATTTATGCAGATTCTTCAGTATTTAATTTCTTTAAATATAATACAGGGCGATAACATTTAGTGGCAACATTCTGAAAAGTGAATTGGACATTTATAGTGAACCAACGCAAAATCGCAAAACGAAAACAATAGTCCTTCAGGGACAAAGCCCTTTGGCTAAAAGTCTGAAAGATTTCAGATTTTATATTACTCACAAACGGGCGTTTTTATTTAACGTTTTGTGTGTTACCTTTATTTATTAAATATTATGTTCTTCGCACTTAAACCGTAAAATTCAATCCAACAGCAATATCGCAAAATATTTAAAAGAGCATATCTTTGGAATTTCCGGTACATAGTCTTGCGTGCTGGACATGAAAGTACTTTTTTTTCCCGTATAGTGTCGCCATTTGCTCGCTTTGAAATCGTTGAGTTTCTTAATCAAAAACTCATAAAGGCTTTACAAAAAATGAAATGGATAATAAAACAAATTGCAAATTTTTGCTTCCAGACGCCCATATTCAGTTGGAGACGTACGTTATTCAAAATTTGATAGCGCTAGGTACTGTTCTTTTGACACAATGAGAGAAACATACATATATTTATGCAGATTCTTCATTATTTAATTTCTTTACATATAATACAGGGCGATAATATTTTGTGGTAACAATTTGGAAAATGAAACAACGCTTTTAGTGAAATGAAGCAAAATGCCAAAACGAAATTAATAGCCCTTGAGCTAACGGTCCTTTGCAAAAAGAAAAAGAGAACTAATTTTTAGAATACTGTTTCAAAGTTTATGGTCATACGTTCCCATATTATTACTTAATGAAACTTAATGCTACGAATTTTGTATATATGAAAATAGTTTTAGTGAAATTATATGTAAATTGTAATACATTTCGTTTAATGTAATATGAAAGGCATCAGCATCGCCGGAAAATAGGATTATAGGGCTTAGTTATTGGATTATATGGCTTAACATTGAGGTAAAATTGGCGAGATAGCGCCAAACTTGCAACGGTTTTGACCAGGGGTAGCCAACAAGTTGATCGCGATCCACCGGTCAATCGCGAAGCCCATTTTGGTTGATCGCATGCAATTTTAAAAACAGAAACTGATTACACAGCATGATATATAGAGAACCAAGTTTTCAATTACAATTAGAGAGGCATTAGGACGTTTTGTTTACAATGCACTACAGTACAGATATAAATGAGACTACAATTGTACAAAGGAAGTCATGCTTTTGTTAGGTACAGAATTCTGGCGACGTAGATACTTTGTTCTTTAATATCGGTCGGCATCAGCTTGAATTTTATCGCGCTATTTCCGGCACCTCAAGAAATCCCCAGGTGGGGAAATCATGCAGACGTAAGCACAAAGGAAAGTCTTTAATCGAAGAGAAAAATGAAGCTCTAGCCTGAGTGGGCGAAGAACTGGTAGCCAAGGTATTTGAAAATGAAAATTTGAAGATGATTTTTGAGAGTATGTTAACCAAAAAAAAATATCCAAGCATCATCAAATGTAGAAAATATATTTATTTCTTGTTTTGGATCCACTTCCCTCTGCGAATCGGCATTTTCCTACATGAAGTTAGAGAAGACAAAACAACGTTCTGCGTTGACTGGTACAGTATATACTTCAGTATGTTATTGAAGACTTTCTAATATTAGTTTTGTTAGGATATATACCTTAATTTGATTCCTTGGCTAAAGACATTAAAATTCAATCTTTTCATTATTATAATCAAGTAACAGTAATAAAATATATTCTTTTTGTATCTTTCTCTTTAATTTTTTGCTAACATTGTCAATAAATTATTTTGTTGCTTAAGTTTATTCGGATATTTAAATTTTAGTCCATAAACTGTTTGTTTTGTAATGTAAAGTACATTTATAATGATAATTTAACATATTAAGCACTTTACACCCCCTTGCCCTCTTTAAAATACGACTGTGACAACGGGTCGATAGCGATTCATTTTTTAGAACAAAGTAGACAATAGTTGGCCACCTCTGGTTTTGACGACTAATTTCTGTCTCCTGTTTTGGAGAAAAACTCTCAAAAGTCTCCAAACGTTGCGATAATTTGTTAAAATTTGGCCCTATAACTTTGACTGCCCCCTATGTAACTGTACCTGTAACTGTGTAGCCCTTCCAGCAATTTCGAGAAATCGAAAATGAATTATTGCATTATGAAATTTTGAATTATAGAATAGAAATATTTTTGTTCGAAAAAAGATAAAACGTACCCTTTGATTTACAGCTTGTTTACGTGTGACATTTTGAAAGCAAATTAAATTTAAAAGTAGCAGACGACATTTCTCATTGCGAATAATAAACTGTTGCCAGATATTTTCATTCCAAAACTTCAGCTTTTTTTTAGAAACTTTAGCAATTCTTTATTGAAAGCGTTCTAAAAAAATATGGACATCTGTAGGAAGTTGTATGGCTGTGAACCAAAGACAGATGAAAATTTATTCGTTTCCTATTCAAGTAAAACCTTTTACTTTTATGGATATACTGTAACCTGTTATTCACTGTGTTTTTATCTCAAAAGAAGATTTTTCAAATATAAATAACAGCTAAATTATTGTCTGATTTGAGAATTCTAAAGCGTAAAGATTGTTTATGTGCTATTGCAAAGTCTGTAGCCACAAAACTGAGTTTTTTGTGCTTTTAATAAAATTGTAAATAGTCGGACTATCTGAAAGTAACGAGAATTTTAAGCAGTGACAGTTTATTATACGAGAATTGCGCATTTCATGCGTGAATAGTGTATGCTGTTACAAAAATGTATTGAAGGAATTAGAATCTAGCGAAAGGCGGCCGCGGACACTTAGACGACAACTACTTAACCGACGCGACACTTCACCGACAGCAGCTAGCCGACAGGACATTTAGCCGACATACAGTGTCTCACAAAAGTGATGGGACACTTGTGCTTTACAAAAGGAAACCGTAATAAAATAAATTAAAAAAACATGTAAAAATGTTTTGTGGGTGTGTTTCATACTTAAATTTAGTAACAATTATTACATAACATACATTTTCTCAAAATATTAAAATATTAATTTAATAAAAATACAATTGTTTAGAACGGAGCAAAAAATGGCTCACATAAGTGATGGGACACCATTATTTTTATTAAATTAATATTTTAATATTTTGAGAAAATGTATGTTATGCAATAATTGTTACTAAATTTAAGTATGAAACACACCCACAAAAAATTTTTACATGTTTTTTTAATTTATTTTACCACAGTTTCCTTTTGTAAAGCACAAGTGTCCCATCACTTTTGTGAGACACTGTATACACTTAGCCGACACGGACACTTAGCTGACAGGGCATTAAGCCGACACTGACACTTACGAATTATGAGTTGTAATAGGAGGCAGAAATTGGGTGTCACATAATTGGGTAACCCTTGGTTGTTTCATGTGCAAATAAAGCTGGAGAGTTTCAAGTAATAAAGGTGTCACAGTAAACTTTCTCTTTAAATGTAAACATAAAAGTTGGAATACGTAATATCTAAGTGTTTGAAAATATATTGAGATACATACTAAACTATCTTTGCTTTCAGGAAAACTGGCAGGATGACGCGAGCTCCTAGCATTTTATATTAAAATTTCAGGTAATTAGCATGTCTTGGTTAGTTTAGAATTTGGAATTCTCTACGAAAGTCATTAAGATCATTATTAGCCCATATCAGCGTCAGCTCAGAAGGGCTGTTAGTCTGAAAACGGCATTTTGCGACGTTTCGCTATAAATGGGAAATAACTTTTTAAATTGTTGCCACTAAATATTACTGTATTATATTTAAAGAAATTAAACAATGTAGAATCTGCATGAACGCATGTATGTTTCTCGCATTGTGAAAAAGCAATGGCACCTAGAGCCATCAAATTTTGAATAACGTAATCTTCCACCCGAACATAGGCACATGGACGCCCGAATTTTGAATTTGTTTTATAATCTTCTTCATATTCTGTAAAACTTTAACGAGTTTTTAATTAACAAACTCGACGAGTTCGAAGTGACCAATGGTAACAGTGTACGAAAAAAAAACATTTTTATCTCCAGCGCGCGAGACTGTGTATAGGAAATTCTAAAGGTATCCAAAGTACAGTTTTAGAAAGACTGAAATGTATAGAAACGGAAACAAATGTACGCTATAAAACTGCTGATGATATAAAAAGAAAACCGAAATTAAAACAGAAAAATAACGTAGGCGAGTAGTGGCAAATCAAAATAGACCGGGGTAATTAAAAATCAGCAGTAGGCACATAACGTAATACATTGGAGCCTCCTGAGCTATCCTCTAAGGCGGAATAAGTAAAGATGAAGCATGATTTATGATTATATCTGATTAAAATTATGTTAATATTATAGCGATATGAATGAGAACGAGAGCCTATAAAAATATTACCTGATTATTAGACCTCTTTATATTAGAGTTAATTGACATAAAGTTCTATTTACGCTCAAATAAGCTTTTTTTTCCCAATAAATATTTATTATACTGTTAAAAGGTGTATGAATATTATTCTTTCATTAGTCATTTATAGTAAAGCACATGGAGCTACCTGCTTTAGAAGGGATATTTTTGTGGAGGACATTTTAAAAGAATTCTGTCATCTTCAACTTACAGATGAAAAAGAATCCATAAAATAAATGCAGCCAATCCTTTTGCATGAATCGTAGAAAGGTAAGCTGTCAGTGTTATCCACTCCGCCATCTATGGACACAAACATTTATTAGAAAACCAGCAACACAGAGAGCATTGCTCAATAGCTGCCAAAAAGAATTTTTGCTACCAAAAATATCTCTTAAAGTTACAAATTTAATTTAACGGAATTATTGTTGATTTATATTAAAGGTGAAGAAAAGGAAAAGGAGAAAGTTGTAAAATTAACAGAATTCAAACCGCGAATATAAATACGCTAGGATACTTTTAGGAACGTCGAACGGTTTTAGCATGAAAATCATGCTCAATGTGAGTCAGTGCTGATGTGATCATCGAAGTATTAGATACTTTAAAAAAACGAATCCGTAACTATTGAAGAGAGTTTTATCCATATTTTAGAGAAAATAAAGAAAACTGGTAGTGATTGAGGAAACGGAAACTTTTAAAATTTAGAACAAGAAATGGCGCTTTTAGTTGAAGCATGTATATATTTTTTTGAGTTATACAGGAGATTATAATTTCTTCTTTGTATTTACTTCTGCTGAGTAAATGGGACGCACTTACGTCCGTTAAAGAAATGCCACGCCGATATGCAATGCGTATTAAGAGCAAACTCTGTTAAAGACTGTATCGATAAATAACAGAAATTCATCCGCTCTCAAAAGATACGACATCATGTAATAATCATCACAACAGTAGTAAAAATAAAAGCATGTTGAAGTAAATCAGTTTAAATTTTCATGTGCTATCTACAGGGAATTTAATACTGGAAGAAATAAAAAATTCTGATGTGGTTACCAGATGACTTCCTTGTACGGCCTATTAAATTATGCACATTTTTTGCTTCTGTGTGTTTAAACTTATTTCCTCGAATTTCATTAGCGATATGTTTCTAATTCAATTAATTCAGTTCTCACTTCGCGACAAGGGGGAAAAATATATAAAACCCAATCTTCATTAAAAATTCTAAAATGCAGAAAAACCTAAAACACCAAATGCAGTTTTAAAAAAAATGTACCTTTAAATTTAGAGTTTCTAGGTAAAAATAAGCCATTCTGACAGAGGGCAGAAAGATAAAATTTTCGGTGCACAAAATTGAAAGTGAACTTTCGGTCACACTGGGCACAAAGGCACTGAAATCGGTGCACCAACTGACTTAATACACTATTCTACTAACAACAACATTTTGGCTTCCCCGTTCCGCCTAAATTAATGGCACTACAGGTCATTCCCCCCGCAGAACCGAGGCCGAGGTTCAACCTCTTTCCCGGCCCCTTGAGGGGTCGGCGCAATGCACCCATTTTGGGGCGTCACTGGTCGTCAATTTGCTACCCACCAGTCGCTCGGGCGAGCCCGTCGCAGGGGGTCATTACCCAGCATACCCAGGGCGCTACCCCCGGGCTACTAGAACCACCCTGCTCTAAGACATGCCGAACCCCGGGCCGGCCAATAAATGACCTTTCCGGAGTCCCCAGAACCACTAGGTTCATAATTTGTATACCCCCGTGGCCGAGACTGCCTAGGTACAGATCCTAGCCAGTAGCTTCGCAGAATTCTCTACGTCGACCCCCGGGGGGGGAACTATTCTACTAAAAGTTTCAAATGTAAACAAATGGGGCCTTGTTAGGCTTAGCCTACTTAAACTTTTAAATTGTTGATAATTCTACAACTATTGGGTGCAGATTAACTAAAGGCACAAAAACCTTAACCGGAACCCAAGAACAACAAAATTCAATCACTTTTAAATAAAAAATGCACAATTTACCAACATCTGAGAATAAAAAAACCTGAGTTCACGAAGCCGGTTAACAGAATGGAAATATATATATATATATATTTATATATTTTTGGTGCAGCCGGATAGCAACGAAAAAGAGAGGTGTACAATTACGCGTGATAACAGTCTTATATATAAATTTCAACGCTCTAAGGCTACTCGTTTTTAAGTTATGCGAGATACATACATACATATGTCATAAAAACATCTGAAACCATTTTAAATTCATTTTACAATCCGTTTTGGAAAAAAGAGTCCTTTATTCTGTCCATATATGCAGAAGGCATACAAAAGCATCGGTGAAATGGATTCGAGAGCGGTCAAAATTCAAATTTTCGTTGAAATATAATATCTGAAATTTTTCGCGATTACAATAATTCCTTTACTTTGTACAAGGAAGTAAAAAGTATATGAAGCTTTGCAGTCAGAAACTATAACTGTCTATAAGGCCGTACGCTTAATAGAATAATTGGTGTCTTTCGTTTCAGAATATGAGCAAGAGTAATTCAGAACTATTTTTATTCTTGAGAAGTGTAAAAGTTTAGCTCCATATGTAAATGTATTAGCAGAATTTGAACAGCTTTGGAAACAAAGGTTAATAAATCAGATTATCAATCGATAAGAAATTAAATTTTCAGGAAATGATTTTTTTCATAAAATTTAAAGCAGCGTTCAGTATTTTAATTTCACAATTGACATGGCGATAAGAAAAATTAACGTCTTCTCCTTCTTCTGAGGACTGCTGGGCAAGTACTTAGTACTGGGACTTCTCCTACTGCTGGGCAAGGCTGTTTCAATCAGTCTGCGCCATCTGGACCTATTCATGGCAATACTCCTCTAATCTTCCCTATGTATTGGTATTAATGTCATCCTCAATAGCATCAAGCATCATTGATAGCCTTCTTCGCTTTCTAGCTCCCATAGGTTTCGTAAATGTGGGTTGTTTTACTGGATATGTGCCTTCAGTTCCGTATAAATGGACCAACCGTCGAATTCTGTGGCTTTATATGACCTTCTATGAATTTCTTCTTCTTTTATGAATATCAGGCTGTCTAAATTTTTGATAAATTTCATGATTATATATTGATCTCCAAACACCATTGTCACAAATAACGCCAAATATTGTTTTTAGTACTTTACATTCAAAGATCAGCAGTTTATTTACAATTATTTTAGTCATTGCCCAACACTCGCAGCTATATGTTATGATGGGGCGTAACAGGTTTTTGTATATATTTAGTATTATGGCAGATAAATCGATATTAGAACTGATTTTTAAGACCATGGTAGCATCTATTTGCAATGAGGAGCCTGTTATTAATTTCCATAGATAAATCATTATTATTAGTGACAATAGTTGCAAGATATTTGAATTGTGCCACATTTTCAAATGTTTTGCAGTTCACAGTCAGTGGCGACGGATTAGTTGATTTATGGGCAATTTCTAGAAATTTTGTTTTATTTTCATTTAGGCCTAATTTTTTTGCCTCAACTTCTAATAGGTTGAATGATTCTGCGACATACTTTCTGGAACTATCCACTAAAGCTAGGTCGTCGGAGAATTTCAAGATTTGTATTGTCTTATAGTAAATGATTCCTTTATTCATAAGACTAGAAGCTCTTCTAGCCTTCTCAAGGGCTAGGTTAAGAAGTAAACGGGACAGAGCATCACCCTGACGTAGACTTCTCTTAGTGTAGAAAATTTCAAACAAATCATTACCAAGTTTAACTCTACATTTTACCCTTTTAAGTGCAGCTTTTCTTAGATTAATTAACTTAGTCGGTATTTCAAATTCCTCCGTTGCCTTGTATAGTTTTTACCAAATGATGTTGTCACACGCAGCTTCTAAAAAAAGGCAAAGTCGATAAAAAGATAAAAGTGTTTAAAAGTGTTAAAAAGATAGCAGGTGCCAATACTGTACTCTCTTGTTTTCTCCAGAATCTGTCTCAGGGCATGAATTTAATCAATAATTGACCTTCCAAAATTAACGTCACTGGATTTAAATAATTTAATGATAGCGCGTTTCTAATTCTGCTAATGGTGATGTAGAGTCATTCGAATTTTTTAATGTCAAGAAATTGACGGACTCCACAATAAAAACAACGAGCGTGCTTCCAGTTATACACAAAAGAAACACGCAAAGGAAACAGAAAGTACATTATATATTCCCCTTTTAAAGGGTGACTGGAGATAACGGACCCAATCGCCAAATCCTCGTGGTGATGAATTATCGCCCATTCGCTTTAGGTTTAGGCGCCACTTGTAGAGTTTTTAGAACTTTTCGACTTCAAGAAACTGAAGAAATCTGCAGTGCCCTTGCAGGAAATCGAACTCCGAACCTTCCGAATACACGCCGAGCGTGCTTCCAGCTACATCACGGAGGGAGAAAATGCCAAAGTGTTATCAAATTTAAAATCATAAAAAAATATCGTGTTTTAACGAAAGTTTTCCTTCACCTCAAATATCATCTGCGCAAACAGAGACTTGAATTAAAACACTGGGTTGTGAAATTTATGAAAAATTATCGTTATCATTAAATATCGTTTTCAAAGTGTCTGAAATGGAGCCATCATGCTACCATTTTAGAACCGTCATTCACCTCCAGTTCTGTTGCAAAAAGTCAGCTACAGAATGCCACCAAGTCATGTGTACGGCTTTAGGTACTAATGCTGTATCATATGACACTGTGAAGGTTTGATACCGCAAGTTCAAAAACAAGGATTATGACATTCAAGAAGCAAAGCGCTCTTGCCTGCCTAGTGATGTTTATGAAGGCTCTGCCTGGGAGAACTTATGGAAGAAGATCATTACGCAACCACTAGAGAGCTTGCTAAGGAGTTGCTAAGGAGTCAGTGTCATGTCCATTAGTCGAGCTATGCATCTCATAAACTTGACGTGCAAGTTCAATCTCTGGGTGCCGTATAAGCTGACTCAAGCAGATAAGGACAGATGTGTTCCGACCTGCACTAATCTGCTCGAATACCAACGCAAGAACAAATTGTGCTCCGGATCATCGCTTGTGATGAAAAGTGGATTTACATCAACAACACAAGCCGAAGGGGTTGATCTGCGACAGGTAAGCCTGTTGGCAGAGTCGCAATTTCAATAACAAAAAGATCATGCTTTATTTCTGGTGGAATTGCCGTGGTATTATCCACAAAGATTATCTGGAAATAGGTAAAACCCTTGACAGTAAGGTGTACAGAGATCCATGTTGACGCCGCTAGCAAGGAAAAACATTGAACGGAGTTCCGTGGCAAAAAGGTAATGCTCCATAAAGATAATGCAAGATCGCATATGTCTGCATTCACCGGCTGGATTCTATACTGATCTTTTGCCACACCCACCATATAGCCCCAACATCGCTATTTCGGACTTCTGCCTTTTGTCACACGCCTGCAGCTATATCTTACTGGTGATATCCTCTATTCTGCACAAGACGTCCGAAATGAGGTTAATGTGTGTTTGGACTCGCCGGCCACCAAGTTTCTGGGCCAAAAGTCTTTGAAAAACGACCGAAATTTTAGCAGAAAATTGTAGATTTGGGTAGTGATTATTATCCATACCAAAGGTACAGCTTTCGTGTTCTTTTTTTCTAACATTATTAAGAACGTTCTTTGGCTGAAAACGTTCGTTACAACCAGATATAGTATAACATCTGAATTTCGCCAAGAACTTCCAGAGATTGTCTATTTTCTCTATAGAACCAGGGCTTAATTTCTAAAATTAGAATTGGCGGAGCCCCATGGAAGACCGTGAGGAAGGAAAGGAAAAAAAAAGCCAAAAATTGAAATAATTAAATTTAAATTAAGAAAATGTAAAGAGAGGAAGAGAAATCCAATAAATTATTAAATTAATTTTAAATAGTTAAATTAAAAAAAGTATTGGACCTTGTCTTGTTTGGGGTTGATACGTTTGGCTGGAATTACAATTCTATTTAGATGCTAAGAAGCAGCTTAACCGATCTCCGTCTGAGTTTAAGTCCTGATTATACGTATAATGTACTATTCCAAGAGATGACAGGTACCACTCTTTTTGTTTTTCTTTTGGCAGCACACCAAGGAAAAAAGGTAAAACGATTAAAGCTCCACTAAGCAGAATAGTGAGAATTCTAGAAACAGTATGAGGATATGGAAATAAATTTAACTGGAAAATGTAGCTTTTAAAATAAAGCGGGAAGAGTTCAAGATTTTCTGATCGCGATGCTCTGTCGATATAATTCTAGCCGAGAAGCAGAAATTTTCCTGAATAAATTTTCCTGAATACAACGTGAGAATAAACATAAGACGTTCTCTGTACAAATAAAAGAAATGGTCCTCTCGTTCGATTACAACATTCAGAAAGTCTACAGGAGCTCTGCAGGAGGGAGTCACTACCGTGGAACGTGCACGATCAGGGTATCACTTTTAGTTCTTTCAGGAATACAAAATTTGCCCGCTCTCATAAATTCATTGCATATCCTGGAGAATAAGCCGTCCTTTTATTTAGGGCTCCTGTGCGCTCCAGCTGTCATTATAATATATCTCGAAAATTGAGAAGTATCGGACCCGGGCTTCCGTGGGTTCTGGCGCAATTTAAGCTCTGTACAGAACAGGAATTCAACGGTCAGGTAGATTCTGAAAACGTTGCTGACGATCGAGTTTCATTAGTAGGAAAAGTTAAATGTTAAAAAATTCTTGAAAATTAAAGTAATGTTTTTTAAATGAATTATATTGCTATTTGCATTATTCCGACGTTATTTGCTGTGTGTCAGGAAAGTAATTTAAACTTTTTCATTTAAAAATTATAAGTCATTATTTTGTTATTTTTCTGAATATGTATAGCTATGCTTAAAGAGTTACAGTACTATGACTTGAAATAGTTACCTTTATGAGTATAAAGTATTATACAAATATAATTAACTTGTATTGCCTATATTTGTAACTTGTATTGCCTCGTATGTCTCTCTCTCTCTCTATATATATATAAATGTATGATGAAAAAATCCAAAGTAAAAAGCAGATCAAAAGATAACCCAATTATCAGCTGATAATTGCAGCAACTAGTTGTAATGTTGTAAAATAAAAATAAAACATTTAAATCCATTCCGTATTAAACTCAGAACATACCATCAGAAATAATTCTAGTTCTATTCTTCTACCATTATTTCTAATGGTATATTGAGGGTTGAATAAAATATTTTATTTTTAATTTTGCAATATATATCCTTTCTTTCTTTTTTTCTCCTTCGAATTTGTATTATGTACAGAGACACGAATTTGCCTTACGTAAAAAATATATAGGCACGTCTCTGCCTGAGGCTTTCAGAAAAAGAGAATTTCTCTGTCCACCAGAAACACTTTTCAGAAATATCCCTTTTTGGTTTCCATATTGGATTGGTACCGTGTTGATGTAAGAGTCACGAGAAAAAAATTATGCTTCTAAAGCCAGAAGATTACGAAAAATCACTTTTATAGCTCAACAAAAGGAAGATTTATAAACAACCTGAAACTAATAGCTTCTGTAGTCATTCATAATCGCGTTTAATTCATTCTCTGTCATCCATTCACTTGGTTATTCCCAAGACATCCACGTATGGTCGATAAATTGTCAACCGATTTCTTTGTGGAGAGTTTTCATTGAATTGAAAGTACTACATTCAGTTTGAACATTTTTTTTATTTTGCTTGAATTGTGAAGGAATTCCAACATTTCTCAAGAACAGTCATTGATAATTCAGTTTAAGAAAAAGATTATCATAAACTGGAAGATCCTGCTTGTATTGTTATAACATTCTAATAATGCTAATAGCAATAAAATTCATTTAAAAACATTACTTTAATTTTCCAGCATTTTTTATTATTTAACTTTTCCTACATCCTCAGTAACACGATCCTCAGTAACGTTTTCAGAATCTACCTGACCGTTGAATTCCTGTTTATAATGTTTGGGCAACCAGCGTTCTCTTTCGATACGTTTGAATCGTTTAATGCGACACCATTCTTTTAAATCGTTTAACTAGCTTTCGAGTTAATTCTTAAAAGTACAGTAAATGTTATATGGTAAGAAGTACTGGGGATCAAAGATGAAATAATCTAAACGACTCATCCAGTTTTTAAAGTTAATTAGAGATTAATACTGTCTATTAATTTCGAATGTTGAACTATTACTCCCTTCCTTCAACTGCTGGACAATTATTAGCTAAGTATTCCTTGAGAATGGCTGAATTCATCTGTCATTTAGCTGGTTTGTCACCAAAAATAAATACTTAGAGTGCAACACAGTAGGTGATAAACATATTACCTGTGTAAAGGGGGAAAGGGAAACAGAACAAGAGTCAAATCTTGCTTGAGATCCAAGTCCCATACCTTTGAGGTCGATACGTTACCGAAAACGTATGAAAAGCAGGCATTCCATAGAATACCTAGACATTCATAAAATGTCTGGCACTTTTGGGCGAAGTATGAAACATCAGAATTATTATATACTTTACCTAGGCATTATATATAATACTTAGACGTTCTACAGAATGGCAAGTGCTGTTTAGTCAAAACATAAAAAAAAGCCGTGATAAGGCTATATTTAAAAGACGTTCATTCCTCAAAAATAAAAATGTTATTTGCAAAAAAATAATGAAAGAATGCCATTAAAAATTTTTATTCAAAATACGTATAAAACAGTCAGATTATCTTAGTACACCAAAATAAATTCGTGTTCTCTATTTGGCTGAGACTGGAAATCAATACGGTCTACCTGACAACCGGAATTAAATTCAGAGGTTTCACAACAATACCATGTTTCATGCACTTTTTTTCTGGGCAGGGCTCACAAAGGTGGATGTATAATTCAATATCATTCCGTGTAAAGTTTTTGCATTTGGTTGAAAGTTCTTTCAACATTCTCTCACGACCTCCGTGTCCAGTCAGCCAAACAACTTTCATGAAGAACGTAAAATAATTCAGTGTCCGTGATGCAATATTGTATAGTGTTGATGCCATATTTAACATGACAAATGCGTTTTCTTTTGTTTTCCACAAACATCACATCATTGAAGTTCACTAACCAACAGTCCCGTAGTTCCTTCTTTGCAGTCATTTTGTCTTCTTTTACATCATTTATGAACTTCTGATAAGTAGTTTTGACTATTCGAAACGAATCGGAGATGCATTTCTTGTTTTGCCGGTTTGTCATTTGGTATTCTATAGAATACCTAGTCAATGTGTGAAATGTTTAATCGTTTCGTGCATTGCCGGACAATTTTCGGCATTCTGTAAAATACTTAGGTATTCTATAGAATGCCAGATTTCACGGTTTGCTGGTAACATATACACCACTTAGCCTCCGCTAACCACTAAACTATCCAACCGCTGAAATATGAAAACGTATTACGATTATAAAAATAAAAATAATTTTGTAAACCTAGTGCATAATACAAGGTTATAGTTTTAAAAATATCTTTTGCGAACAATACTCAACGTATAATTATTTCTACACATTATAAATTACACCAAATGAATATATCATTAAAAATGAAATAAAAAAGTACTATTAACAAGTTCGAATATTGTTTCTAAATAGCTGAGTTTGTCATTTTACCTGCATTTGTAATTTCGAATATAATTTAAAAGCTTTGTGGGCTAAGAGTGGCACAATGGCGTCTTAGAAATGATAGGTTTCAAGGAAAGATAAATTAAAGCTCTCTTGCCGTAAGACTGGCAACAACTATAAAGAACTGGTAATATGCCGGCCTGCAAGGATGGTTAATGATGTGGTACTCGAATGTAATGAGGCCATATAACCTGATATCGAATGGAACGATCACAGTGAGAGACTTCTAACACCAAAATATCTGTATCAAAATTACATAAATATACTGATTATGAAAAAGGGATTGACTTAAATAACAAAATTGATAATGCTTAATTATTTATGCAGCCAAGCGTTTACTGTGTAAAATAATCTGTAGGGCGGATTGTTTATGTTAAAGAATTTTCGCTCATATGCATTTAAATTATTTAAAGAATGCAACATTTCTTGGCACATTTTGACTTCAGAAAAGCTTTCAGCCAATTTTTATTATTTCACCTCTTACGCTAGGCTATGATACTAAGATATTTATTATCTACGCAGTATAATATTGTGCCATTCCCCTCGCTTAAGGTCTTTAATTTATCATCCATGCGACCCGACAGATAGTCTTTTCTCCATGTTGTTCATTCTTCAAGATAAAAAGGCTTTATTCTCAAATTCAATCTGCATTGTTTAATAAACTTGGAGGTTTAAACGCAATGTTGTGAATGACAACAAATATTCTTATTCAGCATTGGCAGTTCGTATTTTTAATGTCTTACCCATACATTGAAGAAAAAAAAATGAGAAAACACTCTAATTTTTAACCACCGGGGATGATATAGTTGTTAGTGGAAACTGATTGCTAACCCTAAACCAAGCTGTGAGCTGGTGAAAAAATTGGTTGTGTGTGCCTGTCTTATCGCATTCTCACTCATATAACACTGGCCACTCTTCTCTGGTGACCCTGGGCAACGTTTTCGGTGATTAGACGAATATGGATATGGTGAAATGAGGTGATGAGACGGATGTGGATGTGCGAATTGTTTAACCATTGGCAATGTGGGTATTGTCCCGCTGCACTAATTATCCAGATTACTTGGATACACTCAACAAGGCGTTGTTTGCAATGCTTAGAGCGTTCCATATCACATGTTCTGCCCCTTCTGGTGGGTATTAGATTGCTCTACAGTTCCTCCAGGTGAGTGTTAGATCTGGAAAGAAACGATTACAATTTTTTACATTGATGCCATCACAATTAGTGCCTCTCACTCTTACGTGCTATAGCGGGAGGTATAAGAAGGATAAATGACAACAGATTCGGCTTTTCTTGTCGAATGTTTTCGGCAGCGTATGCCTCCTGTTTTTTGTTTCTTTTCTGGTATGTCTGGGGAAATAAGCTCTAATAATGTAACTAATAATCTAATAATGTCTAATAATGTAATGTGCTACAATAATAAAATCCAAAATTAGATAATGTCAGTTTCGTTGCTGTATTTATAAATGCCTGGAGCTGATTAAATATGGTACCGATAAAAGTCCTAACTAAAATACTAATTCCAAACTTCGCAATTTAAAATTTTGAGTATAAAATTTGCTGATTTCATGGAAGAGACACCAGATATTTTTATCCACAATGCTACTTAGGTTTAGTATAGAAAATGAAATAATATTATATTATAAAAGTAATGTAGACATAAATTTTATGAAAACCAGAAGAATAGTTACAATCAGAAGCGGGCAGAAAATGTCTGCCAATGGAGCGCAATAAAATCAATTTATATTGTTCGCGACAATGGACAATGTATACAATGGTTTTAATGGAGTGCCTTTTAATGTAACTTACATTGTAATTAAAGCATAAAATAATTTTCGTATTTTTTCAAAAAGGGTAGAGAAACTAAATGAATTTTTCAATTGCGTAGAAAAACGTACAAAAATATATAAACATACAGAATTATAAGGTTTTTAAGCTACGTGTTCAGTAACAGATTTTCTTGATTCGAGCAGAATTTAAATCTTACTTTCTTACTGTACTTGCTCCATATCACCGAATAAACTGAAAACCTGTTCAGTGAAATTTGTTAGCATTTTTATGCTCAAGAAAAGTTTCAAATGACTCCAAACACAATATCAATTGCAAAACATGAAGCTGTAACTACAGAAGTAGGTCTGAAACAAAAGAAATTAAGTTCTACGAATTGATAGAAAAGGACATGCAAAGAGTGTTAGTGTTTTTGGAAATTATGAATGGTATAACTAAATTTTATAAACATTCACTTGATTCTGTTTCCCGAGGAAAAAAATTTCTGTCAAGAAACATTATACAGGGTGAATGTGAAAACGTGGATAAAACTTTACTGGGTGATAGCACTCAGCTATACGAGAAATATTCGTCAATATTTACAGGAAATAGTCTGAAACTCTCGCATTAGAAGATAGGATGACAAAGACCAACTCCAAAGCGAAAATAAATAAGTAAGATATTGGCATTCCGCCCTCGCGAACTTAATCGCACTAAGGGTCCTCACCTCCCGCAGAATTGAGGCCGGGTTTCAATCCCTTTCCTAGAACCTTGGAAGGATCGGCGCAGCGCACCTGACTTCAGGGCGTCACTAAAGCGCCTAATCACTAGGCGTTAATTTGTTACCTACCAGTCGCTCGGGCTGCTCGTCGCAGAGGGTCATTACCTAGCATACCCGGGGCGTTGCCCACGGGCTACTAGAGTCGTTCTGCTCTAAGACTTGCCAGCAGACGACGCTTCTGTTGAAACAGCTTTGCTTGCCAGACTTCGGGCCGGCCAATAAGTGACCTTTCCAGAGCTACAGAACCACTAGGTTCATAATTTGTATACCCCTTTTTCGAAGACTGTCTAGGTACAGATCCTAGCCAGTAGCTTCTCAGAGTTCTGGCAATCCTCATTGCTTTGTTGCTGTAGCCATTGAATGTCTGTCACTGTGCCTGTGTGAATAAAAACTTGCACAGTCCCAGTCTTCAGATGTATCAGTTAACACTCCGTGGTACACTAATTGCTTAATTCCTAGCTCTCCATTAGATAAGGGTTTGTGCATATTGGAAGGGTTGACAACTCAAACTTGTAGGTTCAGTGCATGTTACTCTATAGCATAGTGCTTCTTTTCGATTATTTTATTTGCTACGAGTCAAAATAATGATGATTCTGAAATTAACGAGAGCGTCTCGGAATCGGAGAAATATGTTAACTTAAAATATATTTAACCAATAGTTTTTAATAAACAATTGCATAATTAGAGCATTTAATTAGTAGATTTCATTTTAGATCCATTTCAGATTTATTTGTGCAAATCTAAATTTTTATTTTATTAAGAGGTTTTATAAACCTTATGTAAAACAACACAGAATTAGAAATACGGAAACCCAATCCTTAAAAATAATTTCTGTTGAGTAGTAAGATATTCTTATCAGAGCTACAAGGAAAATAAAACTGCGTTGAATTATATAATTAAATAACAGCATTATTTTTCAACTGAATACATCCAAAGGAAAAACATTTTGCTTAGCCTCATGAGCATTCAATGATAAGTTGTAAGGTGTATTTTAATTTTATAATAGTTATTTTTAATTTTGAGATCCTTTCATTTCAATTCTTGTTTCACACTTGCAACCCCCTACCAGAATGAGCTTTTAGAATCGTGTTGAATGCAAATGAGTTAAAAGAAGTTGTGGGGTTCCACCCTTTTATTTCACAGTTCAATGCGAGAAACCCCTTACACTGATAAGCGAATAATCGCTTGAGTGTGTGAACAGAGACGTAAGACTCAAGAATGGTTAACTACCCTTTATTTCTCAAAATAAAGATGAACACAGTCTGCTCCTATCTCGGAGCGTACAGTAAAGCCTCCAGTTGTGCTTGAACTCAAATTAATATGAATTTAAACTTAAATAATGCTTAACTAAAAGATATAGCCGATGCTATGAAGATTCTAAGTAGTTGGTCCCTAAATCTCAAGTAAGTCGGCGAAGCTATCAAGGGCCTAAAGTACTTCCAAGCGTAGTAATAGCTTAGAGAGAGACGTAGCCAAAGGCAAACGCGCGCTAGTCAGGAACTCTGGCTCTCTAACGAAGTCAGTGAAATATCGACTTAAATATTACTCTTACCTATTTGCATTAAACGCGTTTCTGAAAATACATTCTGGTAGGAAATTGTAAGCTAGAAGGGATAGGAAAGGTGCATAAACTTAAAATAACTGTTATAAAATTAGGATAAACCTTACAAAGTATTTAAAAGAAGTTTACCTTACTTTGAAAGAGAGAGCTTAGGAGTTCTTAGTGGCGCGTGTTTGCCTTCTGGCTACTAAGTTCTTGAATTTATTACTCTCGGCCGTATTGTACGTGCCTGTTGATAACTGCCGGCTAATTTAATTTATGGACCAACTATACGTTAGGTATTTGTGTCTAGCTTCGGCTAAGTACAGGGTGATCAGCGAATAAGCCCTGATTTCAAAATTAAATATCTCTACAACAAAGATCGATAGAATTATGCGGTAAACTGTACGTTTATTAGCAAAACTGTAAAAATGGTGTATAAAAGTTTAAAAATTTACTTACGAAAATCGTTAACAGATGGCGCTCTAATCGCAATGACCTATCAATAGCCTTTAAAATGTGGAAAGTGAAATAATGTATTCCATTGAACAACGTATTTTTTGGTTCTGGAATTTCACCGATTAGAACACAGTCCTATGACAACACGTCACAGCTTTCAAAACCGATTCAATGTTCCAGTTGGACCCGATGCGAAAACTATTCGCATACTCTTCGCGAAATTCGAACGGACTGGCAGCATGGCTGATGATGGGAAGGGAAATGTTGGGCCTAGGCAAACTGTAGTCACTCCTGAAAATGCAGCCAAAGTTTCTGGAATAGTTCAGCAAAATCGTAGGAAAAGCATCCGACGGATTGCATCAGAGACAGGTTTGAAGTACACGAGCATGCAAAAAATATTAAAAAATAGTCTACGGCTGTTTCCATACAAAATCCAAAGTCATCAGGCCATACCCATGAAAGCTGTGCAACAAAAGGTTGACTTTGCGAATCAGATTCTAGCAATGATCGACAGCGACAGATTTGATGTGAGTTGCATCTGGTTCACAGATAAGGCACATTTTCATTTGAATGGAATCGTTAATAAACAAAACTGGAGATTTTGGGGTGCCGAAAATCCTCATTTGTGTGAAAAGAAAGCACTGCATTCGTCTGAAGTTACTGCATGGGCTGCGGTATGCGCCAGAGGCATTATCGGACCCTTTTTCGTACGAAAAACGATAACTACTGAACGTTACGTTACAATTTTGGAACAATTTGTCATCACTCAACTAGCGTTGGAGGATCGACCAGGTATTGAATGGTTCATGCAAGATGGGGCTCGACCACATCGAACAGATAAAGTTTTTCGTTTTCTTCATGAATACTTTGGGAATAGAGTAATTGCGTTAGATTATTCGCAATTTACTGACACAGGAATAGCTTGGCCTCCATATTCACCCGATCTGAGTTCTTTGACTTCTTTCTGTGGGGCGCATTGAAGGACACTGTCTATCGAAACAATCTCGTTACTCTAGATGAGCTTGAATCGTTGACTGGTGTTGCATGTGATTCCATTTCCGTTGAGACATTGCAAGACGTGATGTCAAATTTCATTGTTCGTTTACGCCACTTCATTGTTTCGAACGGTGAACATTTTGAAAAAATTATATTTTGATTGCAAAGGCTGCTTCACTTTATTTATTTATTTAAAAAAAATTTTTTTAAGACTCCTTTCAGAGAAAGAATTTTCAGCGCAGAGCGTCATCTGTTAACGATTTTCGTAACTAAATTTTCTAAACTTTTGTACACTATTTTTACCCTTTTCCTAATAAACGTACAGTTTACCGTATAATTCTATCGATCTTTGTTGTAGAGATATTTAATTTTGAAATCAAGGCTTATTCGCTGATCACCCTGTATATTTAGTTTAGTATTAGATTAGTTCCTTATTTTCTTATCCTGACTTAAAAGCCCAAGTGGAGGCTTTCCTGTAAGCCCGAGAATTGACCATCTGTCACTATTTCTTTGAGGGTATAAAAGGATATTTTAACCCGTTTTAAGTGTCTGTAACCACTACTTGAACTCAGCGATAATTCGCTACTTAGTTCCCTAGGTTCCTCTCGACACTAGATCTAGATAAAGTATTGAAGGACATTGTAAAGTATTACATATTTTGGTTGAAAAATAATCCATTATACCCCTCTCTTTGTAGCATCGATTAACAGAAAAACATATGTTGTCATTCAATCATAAATTTACTTTGATTGAGATAGTCTCTGTCTGTTAAAAACATCTCTTATTCCAGAGTAAGAAGGAGAGTTGGCATAATGAGAAATCCGTTCTTTGTTATAAAATATAAAAATTGCATGTTAGATTAAAGGGCTAGATATTCATGCTTGTTTTTTCTGTTTAAGTAACTTCAAATGATTTAATATAAGTGAATCACTTCCAGAGACATTAGGTTATTTCGAAAGCTGGAGACATGAAAAATGAGCAACACCTTCACCGGGAATCGAGCCACGGACCTCTCGATTGCGCGTCGAGCGTCCTGTCACTATACCACGAAGGCATGCGAAGAAGACGGGAGAAATACCTTATATACTCCCCCTTTTAAAGGGCGACAGGGATTCAGGGCACCCAATCGCCAAGTCCCAGTGTTGGAGAATCATCATCCACCACCTTTTTAATTTGGGCCCCAATGTAGAGACATTAGGTTATAAGGTATTTCTCCCGCCTTCTTCGTATGCCTTCGTGGTGTAATGGTCTGCACGCTCGACGTGTAACCGAGAGGTCCGTGGTTCGATTCCCGGTGAAGGCGTTGCTCATTTTTCATGTCTCCTGCTTCGAAATAAACTAATGTCTCTACAAGGTTATTTCGAAAGCTGGAGACATGAAAAATGAGCAACGCCTTCGGGAATCGAACCACGGACTTCTCGGTTACATGTCGAACGTGCTGACCACTACACCACGAAGGCATGCGAGAAGGCGGGAGAAATACCTCATACACTTAAACTGATTCTACAGCAAGGGAAAAGGTAAATCCTCGAACTATATGAGTTCGAATAGAAATAATTAGCTACTTTCTTAATATTTCTACAAAATAAAATCCTCTTTTAAACAACATTGCCTTCTCTGGAATATATTTCAAGTCTTATTTGTATTAAAAACATCAGAGAACTCTTAATACCAAAATAATCTCCACTTTTAGCTTTGTTTTTCTTGCGATCGCAAGAATTCCATGCGTGTGTTTAGTTATTGCAAATATATATTTCGAAACCGGATATGGAGAATTGTCATCTCTTTTCCAAAATATTTATTACCTATAAATTTCAAGCATCCATATATGTTTCTTTTGAACTGCGGTGTCTTCTAACTAAAATTTGTTTTACATATTAATGGTAAATTTTAGAGAGTTTTAATAAAATTCCTTCGGTATTAGGATAATTTCAGATTTTTATTTCGTGAAGTTGAGTTATCTTTATTGAGGAAAATGCTCAAGAACATTTTCTTCATTTAATGTTATTGCAGAAAATTTGAACATACTCTATTAATCAGAACTTTTGTATTTATTTTAAGATTATTTTTCATTCATAAAACTTAATCGGATTTTTGTATTAAGTAGTAAAATTTTAAGACTTTACTACACTTTTCAGCTAAGGATGAGGCACGGGCAATACAAACAATTAATTCTGGCAGGGATATGACTGATATGTTTATTTGTAATGACCGTTGTAATTCTTTTTATTCTGAAAATTATAAATGAGCTGTAGGTATAAGGGAAGCAGTTTTCTCTGTTGATGTTATAAACGGTATGGAATGGTTACAGAAATTGAAATTACTAGTGAAAAATGTAAAGTTATTAATATTTTCTTAACACCGTATTTATTCGGATATTTCCCCCCTTTTCGTACTAAATTTACTGCTTGAAAACCAGGAGAGAAAAATATGAGGTGTATACTATTTCTGAAGAGACTGCTTGATGATAAACGTTGCAGATTAAAAAGCCCACATAAAGATTCACTTATATTACTACACTAAGTATTTCAAAGGACTTGAAAATTTCAAAAATATTCTTTTTATTCATGAAAAGTACTTCTTTATTGAGCCCACATTTTGCACTGTAAACTAAAAGTTTCTAAATCACATGCTGAAAAAAACTAGGGGGAAAATTAGGCGAGAGGAGAAATACGCAAATAAATACAGTAATTAATAGATGACGAGATCAAGTGTTGTTTGCAAAAGGAAATGAATTAGACAAAAGGAAACGCTTTATTCACTTCGTTTCAAAAGGAAATTCAAAGTAAACGGGTTGAAATATCAAAAGTTTGGGGAGTCATTAAGATTTTTTTGAAGCAGGAGATACTGAAAAAAGAGCAATGCCCTCGCCGGGACTCGCACCACGGACCTCTGCGTACTGACCACTACACCACGAAGGCATGCGAAGAATGCGGGAGAAATACCTTATATACTTCCCCTTTTAAAGGGCGACTGGAGATTAGGGGACTCAATGGCCAAATTCCGGTGGTGGAGAAAAATCATCCACCACCTTTTTTAGTTCGGGCGCCAGTGTAGAGTCATTAGGATATTTTTTTGAAGCAGGAGATATTGAAAAATGAGCAATGCCCTCACTGGAACTCGAACAATGTACCTCTGGAATATGTGCCCAACGTGCTGACTACTACACCACGAAGGCATGCGAAGAAGGCGAATACCTTATAACTTAATGCTTAGAAACGGTAGATAGCTGTGCTACATGCAGATTAATTGTATTATAAGCATTTGCTTTTAAATTTGCAAAAAACAAATGATTTCTGCAGCGAATTAGCATTCCAAAATATTCACATCTGTATGCTCAACATTCTTTCACTACATTCCGCATAGCATTCTTCTAGGTAAGGGGTTCTTAAAAGAGATTCCAAGAAAGGATTTTGGAGATTCAGTGACCATCGCAAATCCGAGTGGAAAAGTAGTTTTATTGAATATACTAGAAGGAAAATGAAATGTTATTTTTAATTTTTATTCTGATATACTCATAATTTCTATTGATATACTCATGGTTTCTATAGATATAATGTTTCTAGAGATATCTTTTAATTATGACATATATTTAAATGAAACTTATTATATTTGTCTTTTGAGTTTGTAAAGTTTAACCGAATGGGGTTATGTAGAGATTTATTTCAAGAAAAAATAGCTAAACTTCACATTTATTGAACAGGCAACTATGATGTTCATCTGAAGCTTGGTAACAAAACTGCTTGTATATTTTCGGGTAGAGAAGCTACAGTACAAAAGAAGATAACTTTGATTTAGACCTAAAGTTTCATTATATAAATCTAACTAGTTATTAAAGTTTAGATCTTTACTGTTGTAAGGTTTTAGTTTAAACTAACAAAGTTTTATTTTGATTTCCCTTTCCTATGTGTTCTTATTTCAACTTCCCGTTAGAATGAGCGCGCGTTTCAGCTTTACGCTAATTTGAAGTGGAGCCAAGTTTGTATTTAAGCGTTAGCAAGGAACTTCTCGGAGTGAGAGAGCTTTGAGTCTCAGATCACTGCTGCTCTGTTCGACGTTCGCCTGACTAGCTAGTATTTAAATTCTAAGCCTTAGCGCTCTTTCGCTATTATTTATTGAAATAATCTAAGTGCGTTAGTATTAGCTACATCTTGCTACCCACCATTGATCGTGTTGCATAGAGGCCAACCTCGCGTTTATAGCTCTGTGAGCAACGACTACTTAATTCCTACTTAACTTTAGTTTAAATTATTTGATTGTTTAGTTTAGACCCAAGTGCCGTCATTATTTTCTGTTATCCCTCCCGAGTTGGGTAGTGGCTGTAAATAGTGGTTTAATAAAAGAGGATTTTAAATCCTTCTTACGTGCAGTTATCCTCCCACTTAACCACAGTATCCTACCACAGAACATAGTTGCATTCAGCTCCCTGTTCAAGATCAGGACTTCAACTACTTCACGAATATGTTCGCCAAAAGTATGCCCCGAACACTCAGTCCTGACACTGTGACTTCTCCTTTCCGTTTCCCTACCGGAATGCAAACTGAGTTTGAGAGTATTGAAGGTGAGGTTTTTGGATTGTAAGACAGAGTGTGTTTCTGTCGAGGCAACGTTACTAGGTTTCACTCGTTTTCACAGATTATAGTTCTTCGGCTTTGCGTTATAGCTGCCGACGTTTAAATTGATACGTCACAGAGAGGTTTTTGAGCCAACTTGGCGTTAAATCAATTGGCGCAGCCAAAAAATCTTCCCAAGGCTCTGTTGTAATTTCAGACGCAGCGATAGTTCTTTTCAAGTCTGTTAGGAGTTTAATACCATTTTATTCTGTCAAGAATACCTATACTATGGAATATTAAACCTGAAAGAAAAAAAAACGCAAATAATTTCTAAATTACTAATTGAAATTTAAAACTAAAATTGGAAGCAAATTAGCTGAGAGCTGTTTCTTTGATGAAATTCTGAAAAAAGAAAGATTTGCGATATCTTACACAGAGTTTTCCATTTATACCACACAGAGTAAAAAAAATCTTGAAATATAAATAGGAAATAAAGAAGTGAAAAAATTTATATTATTTCTTAATTCTGCGTTGTCGAAAACAATCTACGTTTTTTAAAATTGAAGTACTTTCTGATGATACGAATTTGAGATGTGTATTCCTTCTTCCATTAAAAATAAATTTGACTGTTCTGGTGTTCATATAATTTGACGCATTTATTGTTAAATTAAAAAAAATAAAAATGCAAAAATATATTTTCTTCAGCCTCATTTTGATGTGCAATAATGTTAACCCTTAAAGCTATTCTGGAAATTTATAAATAAAATAAATTGATCATTAAAACGCGCTTTAAAAGTTAAGAGACTGATTGCATACTTCATAATTTAGTTGTAACTCTTGAATCTGTAAATAAAGACACAGTTTTAGTTTAAAGTGATTCAAATTGCTTAGATAATTTAAAATTAAATTTAGAGTTATTAAGAAAGTGATAAAACTTTAAAGTAATTATGAAATGTCGAATTTTACTTATGGCTCAATTTTCTGAAAACCTTTATTGTCTGTCGTGCATAATACTGAAAGTAGGCTCTTGCATCTTATATATATACAGGGTGGTCGTAAAAATACTTCCCCGAGATATAAGCCACTATCTGCTTATCCGCTCAATCAATCGAAATGAAATTTCAGTGAGTATTATTTGATGATATGCTTTCGAGATTGTTATAATTTAAAACAACATAACTCCCAAGGGTTATTTTCACAATGAAAACGCGCAAATTTATCAGGGCGTTGAAAAAAACCATAAATGGCATTGAAACGATACACGTATGATGAAAACTGCCGGAGTAAAACATTTTCAAAGAAAAGCGTTGTAAAGGATCAATGTGACAATAGAAGAAAAGAGGGAGGAAAATATTTTTATTGGAATTACAAATTTTAAAAGTGGCCACCTTCGCAGAGGATAACGTACTAAGTGCGAGAAACTGTTGACAAACATAACATTATTAGAGGAAAGAGTACAACTCTGCGTTTTATGGCATCTTTCCATTCTGACAAAGCTCGTGGATTTGATGTGTGTGCCTCATTTCAGATAACTTCGGAACCAGAAATCCATCGGTGTAAAGTCTGGTGATCGCTGTGGCCACAAATTTGCAAAGTTACAGCAGGTGAGTAAATATTGAAACGTTGTTTACGTTGAAAACCTGTAATTCGAATTAAAGATTTTTTTCTCTTTCCTCTCTTGTGTTGTCACTGAACCTTTACAATGTTCTCCTCTGCAAATATTTTGCGCCGAAACGTTTCGTCATACGTGTATCGTTCCAACGCCATTTATAGTTTTCCAGTTTGCTGACCAATGTGCGCAGGAAAACAGTGGACGTTGTCATTCAGAAATCTCGAAGTTTTTTCTCTGCAACCGTAACCGTGAGAGCTCTGTTTTTTTTAAATCATCATAATCTCGAGCGCATGCCTTCAAATAATAATAACTGAAATTTGTTTTTCATTGGTTAAGCGGATAGGCCTCTAGGGGCTCATATATTGGAGAAGTTTTTCTATAGCCACCCTGTCTATATATATATTTCATCAAGTGTGTTTTATCAAGTGAGAAGTTTACTTTAGAAAATCTTTCACGAAGGCACGTCTTCTACCGAGCTGAGCCTCCAGTACTTTTACATATATGTGCCATATTACGTGCTCATGAAAAGAAATGCCTAGTTAGTTTTCTTACGTATATAGGTAGACCTGAGAGGACGCAGTTAACTTAGATTATTATAACTGCTATGATGAAAACAGACTTATAAGTATGAAATTTGTTAAAGCTATTCTTACCGTGTAATATCGAAACGGTGTGTTTTCTGATTATAACAGAAGAAATAAAAGTAAAACATTTAAAAATGCATGCTTTTAGACGAAAGTAAAACGAGCGATATAGAGTAATAAAATAATACTCATCTCCGAATGTTTTTCTTTACGGAAATAGCTCTAACAAATTAAGAAGAACATGGAATTTAACATTTTAAACTCAAGAAAGAAATAATTTTTTGTACATATGCCATCTGAAAAGCGTTATTGAGAGCAGTCATAGCAACTATAAAACGTGCGTCAATAAGTCCATTTAGATGCCGTCGAATAAACGATAGAGTGGTTTACTTTTTTCTCGAAATGAAGACATCGCTGTCTCAGAGTTGCGCGTCAAAAACAGACGCAAGGGGCGTCGAGACCATTCTTAAACATTGGGTAAAGGTGGTACTGGTAGGTGCTGCAACCTATTAGACTTGACCCATCGGACAGTTGCCTATTAGGCAAAGAAAGTCGGATTCTGTGTTTGCCCACTCTCTCACATAGAGTATCGATTGGAACGGAGGGTGGAATCGTTGTGCCCGCCTGAGATCTCCATGGCAACGACTCCCCAGCTTCCCTTTACGCCCACGTCCTACACGATCACTACGGCACTTTATTCCATCTGCCTTCCATATATATATAGCTGGAGATGCTACACGAAAGGCCCCCTCCACTAGGTCTGACCTCTCAGGTCGACAGCTAGGACCTCAGGTGGCCTCTTGCAGCAATTTTTTCCTTTCTCGCGTCGGCATTGTTGTCATTGTTCGATTTAATACAATTCGATTGTGTGACGGCAGCATCATCTTCGCAACCCCTGCTCGTGGTCGATGCGCCAAGAGCGTAGTGCCACCTTTCTTCTAGTTCGTCTTTCGCTGGTGCTGATCGCTCGTCTGTCGAGGGATCGAAAATCTTCTTAATTATTACCCCACCAAAACCGCCCATGTTTCTAAATCATCTATGCTCCGTTTCATCTTCTTCGCACAAAAGTAAGTGGACTTTTTCTAAATTTAATTTGATTCATGCTTCGATATGGAGGGTCTGTACGGAAGATGGCGATTGCTCTCCGATATAACGGCTAAAAGTACAGCTTAAAAAAGAAATGATCATAATTTTTCCATAATTATAGCATATAATATAAAGTAACGTGATGCTCATAGTGATGTTACTTCTTATTTTCATAAAATTACAATAACGCTTTCTGAAAATTATTGTAAGATACTAAATTACAATGCATGCATCCATAGATATGTGCTACATAGGCAAAGTAAATTAAGCCTTTAAATTTATGTGTCTGTTATTGAAATGGCATAAACTGAGAATTAAATGAATTAAGCAATGTATTTTATTAACATACTTAGAATAATTTTAGTAATGCAAACTGGATGCTTAATAAATTCTGTCAAGGTATAAATCTTGAAAAATAGTAATGCACGTGAGAATATGTATACTCTGTAAAGATGAAGGATAATTTTGAAAAAAAAAAGTTTATATTTCAAGCAGCTTTTATCGACAAAGAAATTAAAATATGCATATAGATTTATGTGTAATGCTCTCACATATAAAAGTATGTGAGAGTATTATGAATAGACGAAACTGAACGAAATTTGTAAAAGAAGGATCATACGAAATAGCTAATCAAATTTAACTTGCGAAATGGTCTGCCCGCTATTCATCAAACACTTTACATTGCAAAATTTAGTACAGTTTAAAATCGCAACATTAGAAGTCTTGCGATTTGCAATTACAGCGCATCTATTTTAAATGCAAAGTCTTTGATATCAATTATATGCATTAGGTCTCATGCCTTCGCAGTAATTATCACTGAGCACTCTCACGTTGTTTTCGGTAATTATCATTCACTCAACGCTTCATAGTGTTAAATGCCTCATCAATCTTATATGAATAAATGAATATGTATGTCCGCATTTAAGTTGAAAAATGTTTTAAATGTAAAGTAGCATGAATATAAAATAAACTATCATGAGATAACTGCAAATTAAAAAGCAAAAAGTATCCTTGTTTTCAACATAAAATAAAATTTTACATTTTATGAATGAATTTTAGCCAAAAAGGCAAAAAATAATATTTTACATTGCGATTTAAAATAAATTTTTATATTTTATGTAAGGATTTTAAGAAAAAAGTTCTCTTATTTATTTTGCAGTTCTGTTACATAAAATTTGAAAAATTGTTTAATGTCTAAGTTTTGTTCTAAAAGTCCTATCGAACTGCAGAAAAATTTTGTAAAACAGACATGCAGATTTGCAAGTTTAAGCAAATTTATTTCATTCATTAAAAAGAAACACTTTATAAATGGTACATTTCAAATGTTTATAATATTTAGGAGTATGTTTGTATACAAATACTTTAAATGCCTTTATGTACTCTCACCAAATGAAGCTATACTCTTTTATCTTTTATTTAAACGATAATAAAAGGAAATCTAAACCTGGTGCTTTTATGCATAAAATAAGATGATTTAAACTCTCGTTTCAAAAGCATGTTTTTGAAAATTCGTCATTTTACAGCTTTGGCAACTTAAACAACAATTTGGAATATGTTTCTAGATTTGTAGCTAAATTTTGTATTTTTAAATTGACACATTCGCATGTATTAACAAAAAGTCATGAAGTGAATAACATAAAAGTCGGTGAGTTAGCTGCTACTTTTCTTTGTTCATTATAGATTCAAAGTTTAAACTTAAAAAAATAATGTTAGAATGATTAAACACATACGAAGAAATCTGTAAAAATAAATAAAATAAAAAAGAATGTATGATTTTTTCATTTTAGGTACAATATCTCCCTGTGATATTTATTAGCTGCTGAGATCTGATAAATGAGGCAGTAATTCTTTACATTTTTTGAACTTATATTTAATCATCAGGTTTCGGTTCAATTTATCGATAAGTATACATTCTACTTCTAATATGCCTGAAAAGGACATGTTAAGAATTTAAATGTAATAAAAAATTTCAATTTTTTAAGTTACAGTTTTTCATATTTGTTTCCTTTGGTTAATAACAAAAGCTTAGTCCAACTGCTAATAACTACTTAACAATATACTGACACAAGGACATAATTTTTACGGTGAAGAAAACAATTCTCTTATTTTGATGAAGCAATGAAAGAACTTCAAAGTAAGGAAAACAGAAAACAAAATTTTAGATTCTTTTCTCATAAATAATAGTTGATACACACACACACATAAGTTCCTTCCCTGCTTAGAGAAGATTGTTACATTTTGGTTACGAACGTTCTAAAAATCTAGAGGTAATATTACATTAACTCTTTAACGATACTGTCTCTTAAAATGCTCTCGGATTGCTTTTACACTCTTATAAAATCCTTCTGAAGAATACGTTTTAAAACTGATTTTTATAATTAAGGAAATTGTACTTTCTGTTTTTCAGGTTTCCGTATATTTTGCTTCATAATGTTGATAGTCATTGTATACATTGTTGTGTAATGCACTAACTGAATTATTAATAACCAGCAAAGTAAGAGGAAAAAGTATTTTACATGTGTTATCTACCTGGGCGGAGGTGTATTAAAAACAATATTCATCACCTAGAGTGTTTTAACCATAGATGCTTTATTCAATTTCGTTGGATTAAATTATTTTTTTGAGCATGCAATTAGGACTGAAATCAATTGCACCTGTAAGTAAGCTTGTTTTCTGGTAATTTCTGCAACTAATTCTAAGCAAAAAACAAATCAGAATATTATTTTGAGTGTATTCTAACCTGATTTTATCATTAAATTTTAGTGTGCCCACGGAAAGCTTTCCGCAAGGAACAGTTTCTCTCCAGTCTTGTCTATTGAACGTTATTACGCAAACAGCTCCTTTCCTTGTCGATTAATATTACTTGTAACTTCTTAACAACATTTAAATTAAATAAACAAATAAAAAAATCTGGAAGCTTTCAGATTTTATATTACGGCCAAAGGGCGTTTTTTTAACGTTTTGTGTGTTACCTTTATTTATTAAATGTCATGTTCTTCGCACTTAAATCATAAAATATAAAAAGCAATATCATAAAATATTTAAAAAGAGCATATCTTTAAAATTTCCGATACATAGTCTCGCGCGCTAGACATAATTTTTTTCCCCTACAGTGTTGCCATTGCTCATTTTGAAATCGTTGAGTTTGAAATCCAAAATTCCTTAAGGTTTTACAAGAAATGAAATAGATAATAAAACAAATTCCAAACTCCAAATTTGGACTTTCAGACGCCAATATTCGAGTACAGGACTACGTTATTCAAAATTTGATGTCTCTAGGTACCGCTGTTTTTTCACAATGCGAGAAACATACATACATTCGTGCAGATCCTTAATTATTTAATTTCTTTAAATATAATGAAAGTCTCTAATATTTGGGGGCAGCAATTTGAAAAGTGAAAGGCCGTTTTATAGTGGACGAAGTAAAATGCCAAAACGAAATTAAAAATCTTTCTGGGCAAATTGTCCCTTTGGGCTAATAAAATTAAATAATCAAAATATTGAGAATTTTGATTTGATATTTTTAATCTATATTAGGCGTGCTGCGTTAGCCGTGAGGCCGATTATTATCGGCCAGGATGGTTGCAGCACACTCGTATATTACATTACATCTTCTTTAGAAAATTATTAACAGAATAAAAGAAACTAACCTTGTTAGGCCAAGAAAGGTCTCTTGTGTTATAAGGACCTATCTCATTCTCTCATCCGTGTTCCAGAAATCAGCACATCGAGCTGGTAGTCGGACATATCCATGGTTCGAAATCTGGCGAAAGCACAGTGTGAGTTTTCATATTTCTAGGTTAGAAATGTATAATAATTTCTATAACGTCACCCGAATTAAAAATTTGGTAAAATGTTATCACTTGAATTTAGTAGGTTCGGTCTCGTGTCTCTCCGAAGTCGCTGTTAAAATGAGAATGTAAAAATTTACTTCATTTCCCTCACATACACTCCTGTATTATAAATTCTGTATACATTCAGCTGGCAATTAGAAGACAAGGGTTAGAATCCCGGAAAGTTTATAGTTGATGTTTCAGATTTCCTGCTCTGTAAAAGAACTAACGTTTCAGTTTTAAACAAAAAGATACCCATAATACAGAATTTTTTCTTTAACTGAGATGTATTGAACTTCGTTTGCAATGGCATGTTGTGAAGGAATTCCTACACTGGAAAAAAGTGTACCGTACTCCCAACATACATTTCACTTCGTTGCTGCTTTCAAAATTGCTTATAAATTGGAGAAGTAAACGTTGACCAAAAGTGTGATAATTAATCATTAACAGATTTTTGATATTATAGGCTATTTATCAGTCTAAAGGGTCCATTTTTCCAGAAGGACTATTAATTTCGTTTTGGCATTTTGCGTTGATTCACTACAAGCGTTGTTTTACTTTTCAAATTGTTGTTACCAAATATTATTGGTCTGAACTCTATTTAAAGAAATTAAATAATGAAGAGTCTGAATAAATGTATGTGTGTTTCTCGCATTTTATAAAACAACAGTACTTAGAGCCATCCAATTTTGAATAGCGTAATCTTTCTGCGAATATGGGCATCTGGAAGCCCAAATTTGAAATTTGTTTTATTATCGATTTCCTATTTTGCAAAACTTTAACGAATTTTTGATTAATAAACTCAAAGATTTCAAAGCGAGCAATGGCAACACTGTACCAAAAAAAAAAATATCTCCAGCGCACGAGATTGTGTATCGGAAATTCAACAGATATTAGAAACAGGAAATTATTTTGCGATATTGCTGTTGAACTGAATTTTATGGTTTAAGTGCGAAGAACATAATATTTAATAAATAAAGGTAACCCACAAAATGTTAAAAAAACGCCTCTTTGGACGTAATTTAAATCTGAAACCTTCCAGATTAAAAAAATTTTTTTTTCTTATTTATATATTTCTAATGATTTGACATCATTCAATTTTATTTAACTTTTAATTTATAACTTTTGACATTTTAATTTCGTCTGCGTTAGCTTTCTTTAAGAGAATGTTTTTGACTACACTTGGCAAAATTATTCTACATTCATGCTATTATGGTTGTAGAAATTTTTATTAACTAAGCAAGGAACTGTGGCATTAATAAGACTTCAAAGAAATAAATATTTTTTTCTAACTTTTAATTTAAGGAGTACGTCTCCTTTTCATGACTTTTTCTTTTTTTTAATAATGAGCTTTATGAAATTTTATCGAATGTATTTGATACCAGTAATTATATCATACCTCTAATAACAACGAAACGTGCTATTGGAGGATATAGCAACGAAACGTGCGCTGGCTAGTAAAAACCCGCTGTGAATAAACTCAGAGATTCACTTGTTTAAATGCTCATTCCCGTAACTTTAAATTTACGTCCTGACAAGAAAATGCGAGGGGAAGTTGAGGAGTTCAGGAAAGGTATCAAACTTAAATTTGTTATGCAAAATAAGGGAAACCCTACAAGCTAAATTTACAATTAAGCATCAGCGACAGATTTTATAAATGGATTTATTAAATTTGAAGGGTTACATTTTAGATAAATTTAAATATTCTGATGGTTTGTTTTAGATGAGAGGCACTCTGATATGTTTGAGACATATTCGATAGTGATCAGTTAATATTTGTGGCTTGATCAGCTGTAATTGGAATTATAATAAGAATAATGACTTGTTTCAGATGAGAGGCAGATACTTATTCCTGATAAAAGTGAAAAGTACTTACGAATAAAAGTGGACAATGGTTTTATGCTCATTCCATTGTTGTTGCATATTACAAAGGAATTGAAAAACTTTATAACAATCCTAGGAATTTTGTTTATTAAGTCTTAGGAGAGAGCTACTGATAATCCTTATCAGAATGAGACAACTCTACGGGTATATTTGTAGATTTTGCTTGCTCAGTTTCCGATTCAAATTAAAACTTAAATACTTCTGGCTAAATTCTTATCTGGTGAATGTTTGGCCGCACCATAAATTTTTTGTATGTAGAAAATAAATGTTCAAAGTAAAAATAAACTTAAAGTACTTTGTTTGTAGTTACTACTTGTAGAACTACAGACTAACGAAGTGTAACAGAAAGTCTGCTACAAACTGCAGAGCCAAACTAAGACCTGAGTATGGTTTTAACTCAAGGAATCACTTTAAGATAATGATCTACTCAAATCGTCCAAACAATAGAAGTTCAAAAGCCGGCTTCCCAAATAATGAATAATTTATTGCTTTACTGAAATCTGTATTACCAAGTTTACAAATATGACAAAGAGAGTTAATACTAAAGGACGTTAACTTACTGTAGTTCTACATGGATATTCTGCTTGATGTTAACAAAATAGCCAAGCTTAGGTATCCATATGTCAAGGTAAACTGTTAGCAGCGCAAGACTAAAATATTAACAGATAATTAAAAACAAGTTCTAAAAATTTATTTGAGCTGGAACACGTGATATGTCTCAAAATAATTTTCAACCCTAAAAATGTAAATAACCATTAGCTAGGG